>PVKZ01007660.1:0-21201 GCA_004027375.1 Macroglossus sobrinus | reverse complement strand
GATTAAACACCTGAACTGTCTAGACATAACGTAGCGCACTCCCTCATCTGACAGTGAAGAAGGAAATGCTGATTACCGCCATTCCCCTCGTGCAGCGCCAAAGCAGTGGGCGGGCCGGGGACTTCAACTTCATATAACACGTCGGATCCCTGAGGGAGAACAAGTGTTTTAAGACGGAAACACAATACACACCTAAAACGATACAGGCTCTCGGAGAGAACATCACTACTCGTGTAAAGAACTCTACAATAAAACTAGAAAAAATTAGGTTGTGAACGTTAATTTGCAGTTGTTAGCAATTTTGCATGTGTGAACTCATTTTAAAATATAAATAAAAAGAAAAGATCAAGAAGAGAAATACTTAAGAGAGTCTCTATTTTCGATACTTTTCATGTGAAATCCCGTGTGCCTGAAGACTTGACACTGTAAATTTTCCTAACGAAACTCTCTGGAGACACTGGTTTCTCCCGTGCTAACTCGTGGGCTTGAACACAGAGCACATTCTAACATTGAAACAGACCCAAAGCTACTTTCTAAGGGAAATTCTGGCCTTGCCTTTAAGTGTTTCCAAAACCCACTCCAGTGAGAGGCAGAAAGACCCGCTCTTTAAAGAAATGTTAGATCCTTTCATTCATCTTTTTTCAAAAAAAAAAAAAGCAATGCTCAGTGTAGTATTTGTGCAGCTGTACAGAATGATGTCTCAGTACTTAAACTCAGATGGAAAACTCTTGATAAATCATGATGAAAAAAAAATTGCAAATTATAGTAAAAAATTTAAATATATATAGAACATATGAGAGCTACATGCTTTATTTTTTATTTAAAGTAACACCTAAGAATTTACAGATGTCTACATATAACTACATAAATACAAAAGCACACACACCAGACTGTTTTAAAAAGGCCACCCGTGGGACCACAGATCGCCTGGAAAGGCAGCTGGGAGCAGACAGAGTGTTCAGGGCAGAGGAAACACGGATTTATACTTTCCATAAATCCTCAGTGTTGTTTTTTTTTTTTGTTTTGTTTTTACAATAAGCATATATGCATCTCTTGCTGTTAAACAGAGCATAATCCCAGAATTCAGCTACATCAATTTCTGACTGGATGCTAGCTAGCTCCTGTTAAAAGCCTTATTCACAGCACAGACAAGGGGAGAAATTAATCATTCATGCTTCTAGAATGCTCCTTGAACAGCGGCTTTAATTCCCCGTAGGGGAAAAAACCTCATATTATCGCCGGATTTTTTCCTTTTCAGAAAGGGCTGATGCCAAGACATGGCCATCTAGCTGACCTCCAGAGAGAGACGGCCAGTGGTGGCACAGGACAAGCAGCCAGACTTCTGTCAATGACAGGACACTCTGCCTCAGTTTCTGAATCAATGACTCCACCTGTGATTTGTCACTGGCACTTAAACTTTATTTTATGGGTCCTACTGTATGCATGTATTTTACTGAAAGTCACTTTTAAGAAGACATAATTATAACTATTATCATTAACAACAACGGCCTTAGTAGATGGTCTAGCCAACCAGTTTTCAATTTTCCCCCACTGTCACTCATTTACCGATCTGGCAAATATTTACTGAGTGTCTATCCTTCCACACACTGTCATCAACGGTGGGTCAACTCCAGCGATACAGGCCTGGTCACACACATCCCCTGCTAACGCCTAACACCCTCTCTCCATCCCAACTGCCTCCTTTAATTTGATTTTTTAGGAGAAGAGAGGGTGATGGAGGTAGAAAGCAGGAAAGTGAGCAAGCAAGAAAAGAAAGAAGGGTTCTTTGCAGCAAAGGCACTCTATTCTGATTATCTTAGCTCAAAAATCACGTGGGGAGAGAAGGAACTATCCTTTTATCCATATATGCCCCTCTGAGAACTTGCCAAGGATACCAACACATTTGCCTCATGTAAAAAAAATTAGTTTACCAATTAAAATAGTAAACATTTTTTCCAGATATCATTTTAAGACATTTAAAGTGCTAGTAATCACTAAAGTGATTTATCTCAAGTACACGTTGGCTGTCATAGTCATTAACCTAAATTACGAAAAGTTGTAAAAATGCAAATATCAGCCACCTGTAAAACTCTGAGAACTCTGTCCTGGCAGGCCAGTACCGGTGTAACCCGAGATAACCTCTCCACGGGAAGGCAGACGAGGTCATTGATCCTGTCCCCGGAAAGGTAATAATGTTGGTCTTTGCAGTCACAGTAATGGTTGTAGATGTAACTCGCACTGAGGAAGAGATCCGAGCCAGAGACGTACCTGAGAACGTGAAAAAGAACATGAAAAATAGAAAAATCTTGAATTTTTTCAGAGATAAAAAGTTTGTCTACACAGTTTTGCTTTTTTTTTTTTTTTCCATCTTTCATTTCCCCCCACTAATTTCTAGCTTTCTGGTATAACACCGATTTTGAAAGCTGAAAATGAGGATGTTATTAAGGCTTCGGGCTTCCCAAAAAATTGAGATCAGAAAAACGGAAAACAAAGACAAAATGATGATAATTTGTCTTTATCTGAAGACAAATATTTTAGAAAGCAACTTTCTGAATGTGCACTGTGTGCCAAGCATTGTCCTAAGTGATGTACATGTATTAGCTCAATCCTCAGAACTCTGTAACCAGGGACCATCACTACCCCCTTTTCACAGGTGACTGACAAAATGTTAAGTGACTTGCCCAATGGCACACGGCTAGATGTGGAGTAGAATGCGACTGAGGTAGTTTTCAGCTCTAGAGTAAGCTCTCTTACTACCAAACTGTACGGCCTAGACGAGGCTGTCTGAAGTGAATCTACTTGAAACTAAATGATAAACCGTGGAAAAATGACTTCATTAGAATTTTATCTTAAAAAAAAAAAAAAACAAGTTCATGTCATAGTATACTAAATGAAATTCAGGCCATAATCACAAATATGTTCTAGTTCTTAAGACTGAATAAAGTTTCCGCAGGAAGAGCTGAAATTTTTTAACAAAAATTATTTACCTTTCACTTCTAGATTGCTATTACCATGTGATCATGAAGAGGGTACTATGGTTTTATTTGAAGGTTTCACATATTTCTACTTCTCTAAGGTATATTTAATTTTTTTTATACTAAAATTATTCCTTATTCTATAATGATCCTCATTTTCTTTTTTAATTATTGTTTAAGTGGCCTCACGTTGTGGCTCTACATGATTTCAGCAGTCCTCTTAAAATCATGTCTATGAACCTAATGCAAATTCACCTATTTCAAGGTTTGACATTTCATTTGGAAACCCATCCGCATTACATTTGCATTATGCTGTCCAAGTACCATCTGGTGTCCATTCTTAATGGACAAGCGTCAGACAGACGAAACATCAAGCAGAGAAGGGCGTGTGAGTGATAGTCACTTTCATAAGTGGTCCATTTCCTTACTGAATATAGTTATAACCTGTTTTCCCATGCAGCCTGGAGATTCAGATCAGAATTTTTCAAAAACTTTAGAGTAGAGAACCTTTCCATCCCCGCTTCGCCACGCCAGTAAAGACATTTAAGAAATGGGGTAGAGACTATTCATCAGGATCTTCCCCTCCCCGCAGGCAGCACCTTATCTTCCCACCTCTGCCCACATACCTTTCTGAATGGGTAGGTATGGGGAGGCATGCTAAGAACTACTTCATTACTTCGATTTTAGCATTTTACCATTACCACTGTTTGTTCCTATCTACAAAAGCGTTTCAAAAGTATTACTTTCTTGTTGAACCACTGAAAGTACTTCCACTTGTCATTGTTTCTTATCTAATCTCACCAAGTTTCGCTACACCCATCAGGAGGTGTGCTGTGCATTATGCAGAATTATAGGAGAGAGCTGGGCTGGGCCGGATCAGCAGTCTCCAAACGCAGGCAGGTCTGGCTGCGTATATAGCTTGGCTGCGTCAGATGCAAATCCAGGACTTTTTCCTTTTAACCCACCCCCAATAATTACGATTCTGCATGCAGGAGGCAGGACAAGGATTTGACTGTTTTAAGCTTCCAGGGGATTCTCCTTAGCAGCAGATCTGAGGAACGGTAAATAAGAGGCACTTTAAAGCTCTTTCCAGCCCACGATTCAAAAACTAAAGTTATAATCGCAAAATTTCACATTTTCAGGAAACCATTAAGGGCGCTATTTTTCACTTAGAGTCTTACGTGAGTCACCTGAAATTATACCCTATGACAGTCACCAGCTTTAAGGGCCAGTCTCTTACGAAAATGATGCTACCTCAAAACCAGAGCTCTCAGAGAGAGCGCAGAAGCAGGAACTTACACATCTGGAGATCTCTTTCACTTTTTCCTTTTATACTTTGGTCATGAATCATAACTAAATCAACCCGTCAAAAATGAACGTATAAATACTAAAAAAGACTAAAAAAAAAACCGTTTCGACCACCAATTGCTTTTATATTGATTCTATATAGCTCCAATTTTATATCTGAACTAATGAAGTACCTTTAGTCAATTTTATTTCCCAGAAAACCTATGAAGATGTGATATTTAACCAGCTGTGGGTCACCTCTCTGAGATATCATAGGCGGATGCATAAAAACAAAGCGAATGAACATACATGGCTTTAATGCTTTCGGTGAGGTTTGTTTCGAAAGAGAGGAACTGCTTTCCTCGCTTCGTGAAGCCTCTGATCTCAGACCCCGTAGCCACGAAGATTTTCTCCTGGGGCGTGCTGAGAGCCCCTCCCAGCTCCAGCCTCGCGACCTTCTGCCCTGGTAAGGTCTTGAACACTGCCTGCAGAAATCGTCGGTGCAAAATGGAGTACCCGGGTTTATTGCAAGCATCTTCCGCTACTGTAAAAAGACGCTGTGATTCCAGACTTACAAAAATATTACAGTTCTACTATACAGAAATATCTTGAGAAATAAATGTATTTACTTCAGTAGGTCTTGTGTTTTTTTTTTTTTTTTTTTTTTGCTAAATATCTTCAAACTCTGGGATACTTATTCCCACAGAGATTTCAGTGACGTCATTAAAATCTATACTCTTGCAACTCAACGTCCCATCACTAACTTTATTAAAAATGCAGAATCCCAGGCCCAATCCCAGATCTACGGAATGAGAATCTACATTTTAACAAGATTCCCCAGCTGGATCCAATAAACATGTTTTTATATTTTAATCATCATTTTAAAACTAATATCTCCTCGTTTCTTTACAATTTTTAAAATTTTAGTATAAATAAAGGACTAGAGGACTTACTGGGAACGTGAATGTTTATCTTTGTATTTAATGGGAAACAACGTATCATCAAATTCTTCCTAGTTTTTTTCCATTTTATTACCAGCATTAGAGTCTTCCCCTTCCCCTGTGACTTTATACACAGCGAGCAAAATAACGAATAATTGAAAATGGAGTTTTGGTAAGTTTTCACCCTCTTCACCTTTTTTGTAAATTCCAGATAAGGTATAATGAATATAAACATTCACATCTCAAGCCTGTCACTTGAAAACTATGACCTGTGAGTATGACGATGTATAATCGCTTGCTAGATTAGGTTATATTAAGTAGCAAGGGTGATGGGACAGTCACTTCCATGCTGCATTATGTTCTATAAGACGCTGTCTCAGCAGATGGATAGATTTTCCTGTCTGTCTGAAGACGTAAGTCACCACGTTGTGACAGGGCCTGGAGAGGCCACATAGCAAGGAACTGTGGGGGCCTCAAGATGCTGAGAGCGGGCCCTGGCGTACAGAAAGCAATGAAGTGGGGACCTCAGTCCTACGACAGGAAGAAACTAAATTCTGCCAACAACGTGAGCTCAGAATAGCACTCGGAGCTCCAGAAAGGAACAGAGCTTGGCTAACATATATACGCTGCAGACACGCGAAACTCTGAGCTCAGACTCCAGACTCACAGATACCGTGAGTTAATTAATGTGTGTTAAGTCCTTAAGTTTGAGGTAATTTGCTGCCCATCATAAAAAAACTGATAACTCACGCTAGGCTGTCAAAAGTGTTTTACAAATAGCCGGCAAATGACTCTTGTACTGTCTACAGCCTCATGCTTCATATAACTACTTCCTCCACAACCCACTTTTCGCTGTAGTTTAGAAAATGTTTAACCTAGGATTATTCAACAAGTAGTATGTTTCTCTTTTTAAAAATCCTTCTTTCTCCCTAAATAAAAAAAAAGCCATACATACCACCGCTTCTCCTTTCTTCATGCCAAAGCACGTAACTACCCCATCATGATCTCCAATGACCACCTGTGATAGAGTGCAGAGGATCTAAAATTACTACTATGCTCTATTAACGACACATGGAGAAAATAATAGTCTCCATTTATAAATTATAATTTTAAAAGCAGAGATCAAAAAATCTGGGAAAGACACCACCACAAAAAAAAAAAAAATCACCCACAGAATTACAGGAAAAGGCCAGAGAGAAGGTCACGGAGAGCTGTGGCCAGAAGCAGCTAGCCATATGTTCTGTTCCGACGATGGAGACAGAACAGGAGAACGGGGACAGAAATGGCAGAGCCAAGGGACACTTTTTTTCCCCTTAACTGGAGTGTAAGAATGTTTTATGATTGATTTTGAAAAGAGATTATCTAATAGGGTGTGTCAACATTTGCAGGATCTATATAACTCAGATGAACCAATAACCTCAAATGACCATCACACGATGCTATACATTCGTGCATGGGTAAAAGAGTCATTCCAAGTACAAGACAGAACAATGGATTTTAATGTATCAAAGTATGACCAGTTAATCAATATGGTTTCTGAGTCCGCAGTGTACATGTTTAAGACCCATAATTACCTGGAAAAGTGATTTAAAGATTCCTCCCTATTTTCAATAGGTGTCTGTGTTAACTAGATTTTCTTCAGCCAAAAGATATGAAAACAGACATGAGAATGCAGATACCTTTGCTTCTGCTAGACTGCAGCATTTGCCAAATGTAACACAGTACCACTATTATCACTAAATTCTTTTGTTGTTTTTGGAAATAGTTATTTTTCATAAAAGTGTTATTTATGTAAACACGTAATGGGTTTATTATTTTTAAAAATAAAAATATTTTAAACACTTCCTAGGTTAAATTGTAATACAGTAATATTGATAAACTACATAAGCAAAAGTTCTTTGGGCCCCTCAGTCATTTGAGAGTACAAAAGGGCCCTGAGACCCAAAAATTTAAGATGTGCTGATCTAGCAGACTGAATATAATAAATGACAATCAGAAATCTGTTGATTTATCTTGATAAAATGTTAATATATCAGGATACTATATTTATTTTATAGCTATTAAAATATCCAGTTTATGGCCATGCTACCCTGAACACACCCAATCTCGTCTGATCTCAGAAGCTAAGCAGAGTCGGGCCTGGTTACTACTTGGATGGGAGACCATCTAGAAAGACTAGGTGCTGTAGGCATAATATATAAATATGTGTGTGTGTGTGTGTGTGTGTGTGTGTGTGTGTGTGTG
The DNA here is from genome assembly GCA_004027375.1 of Macroglossus sobrinus. Taxonomy (NCBI): domain Eukaryota; kingdom Metazoa; phylum Chordata; class Mammalia; order Chiroptera; family Pteropodidae; genus Macroglossus; species Macroglossus sobrinus. The sequence continues at coordinate 13,754 of PVKZ01007660.1, read as the reverse complement.
TGTGTGTATAATATATATATTCCAATAGTCTACTAAGAAATTATAACTGTCTTGTCTCATAGGATCAATCTTTCGATAAAAATAATCAATAATGTCAATTACAGTTCAACATCAAAATATCTAATTACTCTTAAAATATAATGTTTCAAAAAAGCATTTTCTCTATATTCAATTGCATTTTAATTTCTTTTTTCATATACATGATCTGGTGCACACAGTACACACAGGGTAATTATTTTAAAAAAAATGGAATATGGTTTTAACAAGTTTGCTTATACTATTTACTAATTGTACACAGTAATTCTAATGTCCAAGAAAATTACTATTTGTCAATGTTTCTTGGTATTCTAACATCTTTTCAAAGAAATTCATTTCAACATCAGCATTTTAAAAAGAATAAGTGACCAGTAAAGAAGGAAATATAAACCTCTCCTCTGTCAGAACTAAGGACATGTGGAGAAGTCGGTATCTCTACAGTACCTTCTGTGTCCCTCTGTGTCGTGAGGCAGGAAGTAGCTTCATGGTCTTCTGAGAGGTCACACCCACCTAAGGAGACACGCCAGCCACCTAGTGAATGTTTGCTCACACATTACAGTCTGAGTTTTATGTCAAAGATGAAAAGGACCAGCAGATTCAGATCATAGTGACTCTTATTCTTTATTGCAATAATTAGTCATATGAAATAATAATTATCAGCGATGAACCTATCAGCTAGTGAAATATGCCACAAAAGTCAGAATTTAAAAAACAACCCAAACTAGTAAAATTCATGGTTGTCAAAATTTATGTTGTCAAGCTGGAAAAAAAAAAGTGACATTACTGGCAAGATACTTCACGAGAAAGGATTTCTTGAAGCCTTCTCTTACAACTTCGTACAGTTGTCTGTTTTTGTAAAGTGATTTAAAAACCTTAGGAAATAGTTATTACTAAAAATGCAACAAAGGTTTTTGCTAAAATGCCAAACATGCTAATGCTGTGACATCCAATAAAGCTGATGATGAAGATCATTTTATAAAAGGTACAGAAGATGAAAACAGCATGTTTGGCAGGGACTGTCACTAGCAGTGCACAGTTAGGGGAAGAGGATGGGAGAGAAAGAACTTACATATAGATTATAGATCTACAATGTCATTTCGTACTCCAGAGAGCAGTACGAACGTTTAAAACGATTTATCTGGATATGTATTCTGAAACATCCATCTAGCACGAGCTGTGACAGATAGCTTGGAGGGAGGTGAAACCTGGAGGCTACGAGCCCAATCTGACACTTGGAGAAACCGTGCTGGAGAAAATGGGACAGATTCAGGAGAGAGAATAAACAGATCAACGCAGCGAGATGTCGTGACCAGCTGGATATGGAAACTATTCAGGTGGGTAGCGCTTAGCAGAGCTCCCAGGGCAAGCGAGTGGGCGGATGCGTGTACCACTGGCCCGAACGGCATTACTGAGAAAGGGGGAGATGGAGGAGAGGGAGAGAAAGGCCAGGGCTGAAAGGCTGAGTGAGGGGCAGGAGGGTGCAACCGAGCAAACATCAGCTCGGGGGTCTGTTTCAAGTCGCGATGCCATCCTTTTACGCTAGGCAGCAAACTGCCTTCTCTGGGCCCCCTAGATCCGCATCGACCGCATGCCCCACTTGGGGAATTTCTATGAGGACTAAATATTTATGCACGTGAAGCTCTCGGAATAAACCAGATGCTCCATAAACGGAGGAGAAAGCGCGATCGGGGGTGGGGGGGGCGCGGACGAGTCGGGGCTCCCAGCTCCCCACTTCGCCTGGCGTCAGCAGAAGGACCGAATCCTTAGGGATGGGGCTCCTCCCGCGCGGCCCCCGCCCCTTCCCTGCCCTTCCCTTCGGGGTTACCTGCAAATAATCCGCTCGGTTTAAATTCAGATCCATGACGGCGGCACGGACGCGCCGCGCAGCGCCGGGCCGGGACAGGAGGGACAGGGGCTGCGGGCCCCCCGGCTTCTGAGGGGAAACGGCCCGCGTCCCGGGCGACCCCACCCACGGGCGACCCCAGGTCCAGCGGCGTCGGCGGGGATGCAACCGCGGGCGTCAGAGCAGCGGCGTCCGGCGTGACGTCAGCACGCTCACGTGAGGGGGCGTGAACAAAAGCGAGGCCCCGCCCACTGGCTTAACCTGCTCCAATCAGAGGCGGAGAAGGACCCAGGACGCGGTCCACGGGACCAGACGAGGGTGGTTTCCAGGGAGACCAGGGACGCAGCCTTGGCTCCACCCCCGCCGCCATCCAGAGCCGCGCTTTTAAGTCTATTTGCGTGTAGAGAATTGATGAAACGGGGTGGATCCGGACCTATTTCTCTGACATTGGAAAAGGTCCCTCAAAGGATTAGGTTCCACGTTATAGGCGTTAGCTTACAGCAGCAGTTCTTAAAACTTTTGGCCCTAGGAACTCTTTACAAAAGTCTTACAAACTGTTGACCCCAAAGACCATTTGTTTATATGAGTTATTTATTGATATTTACCGTATGAGAACTGAATATTTAAAAATATACTGAAAATAAACTCATTACATAAATACTTTAATGAAAATAATTATCTTCTAAAATAAAAAGGCTAGCGTTGTTTGCAAAGCTATTTACTTTCCAACTGAATAGTAAGCAGAGGAGTCCCGTATCTATTGCATTCGATTTCTTGATATGAGTTATTTTTAAATATATGAAGAAAACTTGGTCTAAATGCAAGTGGTAGCTTTTGAAAAGTTAGTTGCAATATGAAATGTAGCTTCATTATACAACATCCGAAACATATTGTTGGTTGATACCACCACAGATTTCATCAGAAAAGATTCGAAATACTAGAAAGCTGTCAACCTCAGATGGTGCAAATTTTGCAAAACTATAGTTTGTGCCTCAAGGCTCTGATTTTAACCACTGGCGACAAATGTCAATCGTTTTCTTTGAAATGACAAGTTCCCTGCTTGAATTCACAAGAAAGCTCATTACAAATATCTACGTCTGAATAATCATAATTTTTTAGTTGTGCTTTCAAAAACAAAGTGAAAGTGTTTCACAAGAAAAGTAACAAGTTCAGCCAGCAACTCAAATACCAATCACAGATGAGCTCTTCCTTGAGACGATGAATGTGCGTTGCTATTTAGCAGAAATGTTTTCTGCATACTTCCCATATCATACGGAATATGTTAAAAGATAAGTACTCAAGAATAAGACTTAACATAATTTTGTACTGCTTCATAATGAACATTTTAAAGTGAAACCGTTTCCTGCCAATGTGGGCGTGAAGAATATAGTAACTACTTACTCCATCCAGTTTGAAGCCTCTGCTTTGAGTGATGGTTAAATACCAGCAGCATGAACCGCCATGGTTTTTGTATCATCAGTGCAAATGTCAGCAGAGTGAAAGACGAGTAACATCTTAGTGCTATGAGAATATATAATTTTAAAAGACCCTCCCCCCGAAAACACCTCAGGGACCCTCAGACTACTGCTGGCCTACGGTCACCCAGTATCTGACCAAGACCTAATGTTCCTTCGTTCATGTCCACTGGTTCTTCTTTAGTGCACACACAGCTTTGCCTACAGAAATACTACAGATTAATAAGATATTGTCTCTTTCCTGATTTCTGTGGTTTCTTAGGGAAAGTTCACAAAAGATCGTGAATCAAGAATTAAAGCCCTGGGAAGAGATGCTTCTTAGGAAAAGAAATTATTTCCTACAGAGGGATTTGAGGTTTTATGTAGGTTCCAGAGTGTTCCAGACAATTCTTTTTCTGAAGCTAAAATAACTATATTAAAAGTTAATAATGCCTTAAGATAGGTTAGCTGTGTAACAATTGGGGGAAAAATATCTGATAAAAATACAGATAAATTTTAGAAGTAAACTGAAAAATAACTATAGTGGAGATAGGATAAAATGTAATTACATAAAATTTTATAGAATTTAGGGCTTGGAAGGTGTACTGATAGATAGGGCCACCACAAGAAAGTGCCACAAACTGGGTGGCTGAAACAATAGATTTATTTTCTTACAGGATCTCTCAGGCTAGGGGTACAAGATCAAGGTATGAGCAGGGAACCAAAGCAATTTTCTGAGGCGTCTCTTCCTGGCCGTCTTCTCCCTGTGTCCTCACATGGTCTTCCCTCTGTGTCTGCGTCCTAATCTCTTCTGAAAAGGACACCTGTCACAGAGGCTTAAGCCCCAACCTAATAACCTCCTTATAATTTAATTATCTCTTTAAAGGTGCTGTCTCCAAATATAGCCACATCCTGAGGTACTGGGGGTTAGGATTTCAACATATGAATTTAGTGGGGACACGATTCAGCCCGTAACTTTGTCTGGTCTATGGTGTGTGCTACAGTGGTGGGAAGCGTGGACTTAAAAAAAATAATAATGCTGTCATCTTTATCTTTACTTATGATTCCAAGGATCAGAGGCTGAGTGTCCCCAGCTGAATCTGACACTTTCACAGCTAACATTTTTCTGACCCCAATTTGGAATATTGCTAAATATTCCATTCCATAGCTACAAACAAAAAGCATTCACGTTTGGAATCCTAGAAAATCCTGCAAGACTGAAAGTATTGTCTATTATGGAAACTGCCTGTCTTTGCAGTTTTAATCTAGAAGAGTAACATATGACAAGAAAAAATTCAATATTTTATTCAGTTCTGAGGCATAACATAACATACGTACAAATCGAAAAACGTTGAAGACAAAGTACTGTCAGAGAATAGCACAGAAATTAATGAAATAGTCTACAATGGTAGCAAAAATGTATAAAGTTTTTTTTTCTTAATTTAATTTTTTACATCCCAAAAAGTAGAAATTAGGAAATCTTGAAAGAGCCTTCACGTTCATTTTTGTCTTCATGTCTATAAATGCCTTGCTTTGTGAGAGTAATGATTTTTCATGTATTTAATTGGGGTTTAGGACCTGTGAAACTATCTCTGAGGTGTGATCACAATTCGTATTCTTATGAGACTTGACAGGACCAGACTGAAGAGAATCAGATGGTAAGCATCGTTCTGAGACATTTAAACCAACCTGGTTAAAAAAAATAAATACTTTGATCGTTTTACGGTCTGTGAAGACGAGGGAACTTACTGGCCTGTATCCCCTTTCCTATCAAAGTCATGCATTGTTGTGGAGATTTACTGGTATTCAGCTCAGTTATATAATAAGTCAGATACATCACAATCTGTTGTGTTTAGAAAGTCTCCCCGAATGCTTTTATAAGAGAAAGGATGTCAATCATTGTAAGCAATGATGGCAAGAGAGGCCTCAACGGGAAATAAAGCACACCTAACACCCAACACTCCTTTCCAGGTTCACGGTCACTGCTCTTCCCTATTTCTTCCCATAAGCATCCCCTCCAAAACTCAGGACGGAGTGAATGGGCAAGACAGGAAGCTAGCTGTGGACGTCTGACTCAGCATTAAAGCATCTGAGGCAGAAATTAGGAGATCGTGCCAAAATAACACCCCCAGCCTTAAACAATTCACCGCCCCATGGACTAAATTCACGTGACTGAAAAACAGTAAATGAAAATCTAAGGCAGCAAGCAAACAGTACATACTTTCGAAAATCTTTAATGTATTGCTTTGAACAACTCTATGAAACTTAAATACGTAATGTAATGATATTTTCTATCAACCCATTTCATTGTTAAATTCTTTCTCCGGGGCTCAAAGGTTCTAGGAGTATCAGTGATGCCAAAATCTCTAAGAAAATATGACCAAGTCCTAGATGCTACTAAAATGGTTTTAGTTTCTGTTTTTGAAAACCATCCCGTCAGCACTTGGACAAGAGAAGGCGTGCTAGATTGTGATGGCCTCTTTGTTTGTTTTTGTATCTTGTTGGTAGTTCAGGTCAGTCGGTTTCAACAGCATTTCCTGAGCACCTACTATGTACCAGGCACTATTCTAGATGCTAGAGACACCAAGATGAATGAGCTCCCCCAGGAGCTTGCCGGCTCTTGGAGGCAAACGGGCAGTGCAAAGATGTAGTTGTTGTTGTTGTTGCTTTTTTTCTAAAACAGACAAAAACATCAGTCGTGTCGTCACACTAGGCCTTTCAATGCAACGGCGTGTCATCGTCTGTGATGTCGAGGAGGACAATGAAAATGAAGACCATTCGCGTGTGATAAAATGGTCGAACCATTAAGACCTCACTTTTAAAGGTTCACATGATAAAGGCAGTCCGTACTGGAAATGTACACCATAGTTTTTTTCAAGTATTTCCTACTTAGAAATATTATTGCCCACGTCTGTGCCGTGGTCAAAGCCGCATTTCATGGTTATGGATCCGTGCCCGCCTCAGCCACTGGGGTGCAGCTTCTCGCTGAGTTTATGGATCAGAACGGCTAACTCCTCCGTTGCTTGGCTCTTGTCCTCCAGAAGCTCATAACGGAGGCTGGAGATGTCTTGCTTGATTTCTTTTAATTCACCTGTAGCATTAAAATATATATATATATATTTTTTATAAATATATATATAAAAACATATAAAAATATAAAAAATATATCTATAAATATATATATGTATGTGTATATATGTATTTATGTGTGTATATATGTATATATATACATATATATGTATATATCTACATATATATGTATGTGTGTGTGTGTGTGTGTGTGTGTATATATATATATATATATATATATATATATATATATATATATATATATATAATTGGTAATTCACTCTTTGGATTTAGAAAAGAACAGAGAGTAAAATTTTTATGCTATGACAATATTTACCTCCTAAGGTCTCCAAGGTAATTAATTATTTTAGATTTTTTTTTCTTTTAAAATATTTAAACAATGTCAGTCTTTAAAAATACACTGACCTTTGAAAAAAAGCTATAAAAACAGTCCCTCTGTGTTTTTAATCGTAAAACGCGGCCACAGGGTTGTGCTGAGGCTCAGCCAACTGTTAGCACAGGGCGACTTTGCTGTCACCTGACCTCCAGCCAGGGGGGACCTCGCTTCCGCGTCCAGGGAGCCCCCAGGGTCCCGCAGCTTTAAGGGTTACGGTACAACTGATCAGATTTCCGCTTTCTAAACGATGGCCCCATTCCAACCCCGTCTCCCTGAGTCTGTGTCTGGGACACCGTGACTGGATTTTGCCGGTCCTCGTTCATACTTTCCTAGATGTCTTTCCTGCACGCACATGTCACTGGATTGACTCCGATTGGCAAGGGATTCCTTGCCTTAACCAGGTATTGGCTTCAAAAAACTCATGAACAGTTTTACTCGATGTGGCCCTTTTTCCTCTGGTCAGTGTAGCTAAATCGGGCAGCATGTCACTGGTGGTGAAAGCTATGGTTTCTATTTTTAGTGCAACTTATCTCCCCAGGGTGACTTCCTTCCCACCCTGGGCTGGTGTGTTGGTCTACACCCCGGCCTTTGATGGAATTTTTGTTCTAGTTCACATAGAGGCCCTGCCTAGGATACACCTGGAAAAACAGACACGTTTAAGTAAAGAGCCAAAAATATAAATGAAAGGCAAAAGAGAAACACAGCCGAGAACAATGGGTTAAAGCTCGCTTTCTGGACAGAAAGGTAAAGATTCTTCTGAAGAAGTGTGGATGCTGTCTGAGCCAACCATGATTTTACCGGCACCATTGGAAAAATGTCACCGCTCACGGGAACCCACTGGAACTAGGTAACAGGGATTTTAAACTCCCTGAGAAGACAGTCCCTACATTCTGGGAATCAGGGCATTCTGAGTAGAGAGAAATTGTTTCAGGTTGATCTTTTCGATAACTATTTCTTTAAAAAAGATAAGATAGCATTTCAGAAATGCGACATAAGATTCTCCTGGCGCTCTCAGAGGGACCCAAACTGTTACCTAAGACGGGGCTTTTCAAGTGACTTTCAACGTGAAGTTTTCCACGTTTCGTGGGTTCCACGTCACAGGACGTTCGTTCTCACGTGGGAGAGGCTTACCTTCATTCACCTCATCGTTCTCTTTGTCCACTTGTGCTTTCAAAACGTATCGCTTTATCAGTCTTTTCATTATCTGCTGTTGGGCGAAAATAAATGATTACGTCACCCACGATACATCCAAGTAACCCGGGTCCTAGTCCCCAAAGAGCTTTACTTACCCTCAACGCAAGCAACTCAGGGAAGAGAGGTTTTACATGACTATTTATAGAAGAATCCCCCATGTTTCAGAATTTCACCGTTTGTCACCTCTTGAGACTGACTTACTGCTTGATTCACACACAGGTCCCCACCTCCACCCCCAGGAATGGAAGAAGCGGCTTTAAAAAAAAAAGTTATATTGAAAGTTTTCAATTCATGGTTTCTTTTTCAACTAACAATTTCTCTTTAAAGGGTACTGACACTACATTATCATCTACAGACACTACCTGATCTCTCACTGTTTTTTTAAAAAATTGAATATATGTTCAATATAGAGAAGAAAATACAGAGAAGAACAAAAGAGGTAAACAAAATCATCAATTATCCAAAAGATGTAAACAAAATCATCAATTATCCACCTTCCAAAGATCATCACTGTTGCTATTTTGATGGCTGTCTGTCCTTCCGATACCCTAGCTTTACATTTCATATATGTACTTATTACTATGTTTTGTATTTTATGTTTTCTAAATACTATGTATTATTTTGCTATATTGTATGCTTTCTTCTTATAACAATATACATTGTGAATACATTTCAATCTAAGTAGATGATCTTGCGGGATCATTGTTAAATCGTGTGGAAAGAATTACATTGGAGCCCTACTTCATAAAGTGCACCCAGAAATGAGGTCCACGTGCATCTTAAATGTGAAAGCTTTTAAATCCTCCAAAGAAAGTATAGGAGAATAGATTTATCCATGTAGAGCTGGATGCTTTTCAAACAAGATAAAAAAAATTCTAATTACGATAGAAAATGTGGGTAGATTTCTCTTCATTACAATGAATACTTCTCTTTATAAAGATATTGTAAAAAAGTGGAAAAGCGAGCCATAAACTGGAAGGAAATATTGGATTCTGGGATGAGAAGGGACCACATTGAATTGTGGATCTGGAGCCCACCCCTCCCCCACAAAGTAGGGAAGCGCTGTGCAGGCCACGAGGGTGATTTAGGTGGAATGATGGAAGGAAGGATCAGATCTGTCTCATACACCTGGGGTCTCTGACCAGATGTGCTGGCATGAGGGTAAGGAGACCCCCCTGAGAAACAATCTGACATCATCCTGTAGAGTTTAATACCTGCATAGCCTTTTACCCGGAAAGGCCGTTGTTGGTATAGAATCTAGAGAAACTGCCCCCAGTTGGACGAAGAGGCAAAAGCAAACCAGCACCTTTTGCAAACCAGCAAAGCAACTGCTAGCAATCTAAACAAATATCAACTGGAGAACGGACCGAGAGATCACGGTATGTGACAACAACAATGTCATCATGTCCTCTGATGCAGTGAATTAATGAACCCCAGCCACGCAACAGCGTAGACGGATCTCAGCAGCACAACCGCTGAATGAAAAATTCAAGTTGCAGACATCACGAAGTGTGAAACTAGTCTCACGAAGCTCAACAAAAAAACGGATCTCTAGAATGCATTTTTTAGGATCATCTCTACATGCAATCGGACTCTATTTAAAAGAAGTCCAAAGCGAGAGGATGAGAAACCCAAACGTCAAGGTAGAATTACTACCTCTTAGGTGGCGGCTAGGGTGTGGGCTAGGGAGGAGCAGCAATGGAGAAGCCAAAATGTTATCATTCTCGGGTAGGAGGTGGCTTCCAAGGTGTGTGTGTGTGTGTGTGTGTGTGTGTGTGTGCGCGCGCGCGCAGGTAATGATACTTCCTCATTTATTGTGTGTTTCACATATTCTTGTGCCTATATCAAGTATCACATTACAAGATAATAAAGGAAAGGGAAAAAAAAAGACCGGAACTAAAATGCAGATACGGTACCCCTCACTTATGCATGGGGTGCATGTTCCAAGGATGGTTCCAAGGGTCTGTCTCAGAGAATAACGACAGATCGAGAGGGGGCGCATGCTATCGGAAAGGAAAATCTCATCCAACCAGTCGCAGTCAAACTTAAAACCTGTTGAGGTCTGAGGAATCCAGATCCCAGGACAGACTCACAGCGTGGTGGATATTAGCCTGGACTCAACCATTCATTCAAGCCAAGTATTTCTCGAAAGCCAGCTCTGTGCCAGGCAGTGAACTAGACACTGGGGATGCAGTGATGGGCACAGTTCCTAATCCAGTGAGACGTCACTGGAATCATTCACTGTGATAAGTGAACGTATCAGGGATGTAATTAAGTGTAGGGGACAGAGGAGGCAGATTCCTATAGAAAGAAAACACAAAGGAATGCCTACCAGTTAAAAGTAGCTTGAGGAATAGAATAGACTATCCAACAAATAGTGCTTATCGGAAAGTTAAAATTACATATCTATCTACCTCACACCGTATACAAAGGACAAAAAAAGAGCCAAAATGGACAAGATCTAAAGGTGACCAGTAAAAACTTTCAAATAGAGAAATAGTTGTTGAAAGGCTAACGGAAAGGCTAAACCGTAAAAAAAGACTAATAAAGTTAACTACATTAAGACAATTTAAAACTTTTATCCATGAAAGGGAACCAATGCAATGCAACCTTACGTCACATGGGGTTTTCCCATTGTCCTGAACTGTCAATAACCCAAAACTGAGGGTGACAACGGATGCTAAGTATGCCATGGTCCAAGTCACCACTAGCAGTCGGGGCCAGCCGCCTCCCCCAGGGCTTAGTGACAATCACAGACCGGAAATGAACTCACCACCCGTTTCCTCCTCACCACCCTCCTATGGAAAATGACCAACCAAGCCGTGGGCGGGATCGTGAGCTTTTGGGGTGCCCCCGCCCCAAAGCTAAGGGAAGTGGGAAATCCAGGGCAAGCCGTCATAAAGATTAGGGTTGCCTACACGAAAGGGAGCCTGGCATCTTGCTCCCAATTAAATGTCTATTCAGCAGCCTTGCCGGCCTGCTCCTGGCAATTAAGTCAGGGAGGAAAAAAAAAAATGAGATGAGGAAGGAATAGTCATTGGGTCAGCCTGTGAGCTTACGATGTGACAAGCATCAGCGCCCGCTATGTTGGGCAGAAGGCCGTGATACACAACGGCAGGAAGGACGGTCTACTCAGTAAACAGGGCTGGGACAGTGGGCGATCGTGGTAGCAAGGGTGACCATGAGGTCCACGCCTCGGGTCAGAGCCAGACGCCCAGGTCCGGGAGCTGTGCGGAGAAGCAGCAGCCCCAACGGGTGGCGGGCGAAGGGCTGAGTGCCCGGGCCGTCTTCTAGGGGTTCGACGGGTTCAGGCCTAACGTTCACGTCTCGTCCAGTCTGAATTTCTCTCTGTGAGTGGTGTGAGCCAGTGGTCCAGTTCCATTCTTTCGCATGGATATGTCCAGTGTTCACACCACTGTTTATCGAAGTCACTGTCTTTTCTCCCATGGGACAGTCTCGCCTCCTTCGTCATAGATTCATAAGCGTGGGTTTCTTTCTGGGCTCTCTATTCTGTTTCATTGATCTCTGTCTCTGTTTAAATGCCAGTACCATGCTGGTTTGGTTACCATAGCTTCGTAGTATAGTTTGAAATCAGGGCGTATGATAGTTCCAGCTTTGTTCTTCTTTCTCAAGATTGCTTTGACTATTCAGGGTTTTTGTTTGTTTGTTTTTTTGTTTTTTTGGTGGTGTCATATACATTTTAATACCTTCTATAATGCGTGTGTTTGTGTGTGTCTGTGTAGAAGCTAGTCAGTCAGTCCCCAACGGCTCTTCAGGAGGCACTGCCCAATATGTAGGCTCACATCGGGTGTGTCAGTGGGAAAGGGTGAGTTCAGGGTCTTCCTGCACTGCCATCCTAGCCCCCTACGCACTTTTAACTTGAACTAACACAGATATTCATGAGCAGAATTCAATCCGAGCCACCTCTCCAAGTCGTTCTGTTCTCCAGAAAAATTATGCCCAGGTTTTCAAAAAAATTCTTTACACACTCAAAATCATCACCTCAGAATGCTATTAATCATTCATATTAAAGCGTACGTAACACGGCCGTGGACCAACACCTTTCTGGAGCTCTTCCTTGCTTTGGAGAGGAAATACTCGATGGAATGTAAAACAGGGACGATGATGGATGATCTGATTTGTTGTGGCCACCCGTTGTTTTTTTTTTTTTTTTGAAGGTGAACGTGACTCGTTTCGAAAATATGTCAAGTCCTACGGCACCGAGTCTTGTTAATAAGGTGAGCAATTCGCCAAGGAATGAGAAAATGATAAAGTGTTTTTGGTGCCTTATGAACGAATCATGAAAGCGATTCTTCAGAGATACTCCCAGAGTGCTGAGCTGTGGTGGCACCATGAGCATCAGTGCACCACCCCAAGGTCACGGCGGTGAAGGAAAAGTCCCCATCTGGCAGATTACGATCTGGAGCGTTTTTTTTTTTTTTTTAAGGTAAGTCATAAATTAGAATCACACGGCCTAAGACAAAAATCCATACCAACGAAACCAACTGCTGTTATCGCTCACAGAGCGCGTGATGAAGAAACTTTATCTAAATAGAATCGAGACGTTTGTATCCGGTTCGATTGGCATGGGCACAGCTGACGGCGACGTTTTCCCCTCAGAGATTCTCTTAGGCTGCCTCTCACGTTTCGGGTGGCACGGGCGATTGCAGCACAGGTCTAGGAAATGCTGCTCCTTAGAAAAATATGAAACGTGTAGGCGTCTGGAGGGGGCGTTTAGCAAAGATCATCTCATCTAGTAGCATAACCATGTTCAGCCACAGGAAGTTTGAACTTGACAGTGAATTCAGGCATTTCTCCACTTCTTCTAAATCATGCAAAAGCAATATATATATATATATATATGAAAAGGTCACTAAGCGTAAAAAGATGGTCACGTTCATTCATGATAAAGAATGGGAAGTAAAACGACACTGTGATCCCATTTTTATCTATCCAGTCAAAATAAAAATCTCTGGTAACATACTGTTGGAAAATTAAGGAGGAAATGGGAACTCTCATACATTTATTTCAAGAAGGGAAATTGGCACAAATGCCATCAAAATCAGTTTGAGAATAAAAAATGTGCATACACGTATGCTTTCGCCAGACACTGCTATAGATTTGCACGTGGTTCAAAGGTCATATATACAAGGTTCCTTACTCTAGTATGGCTTGTGAGAGCTAAATATTGGCAATGCTCTCTATTTCCAGCAACAGAAGACAGATCAATTAAGTATAACCAGACTATGGGATAAAATAGAATCTTTAAAAAGTAAGGCTTTGGCAAGCCATTCTGCAGAATTTGCTGCCTCCAAGAAAATTGCATGGAGAGTACGAAGGCCATTTGTTGTCAGCACCACCCATGACCAATCCCTGACCCTCATCCTTGGATCCTGGACATACCAGAGATCTAAAGATTTGATCATTGAGCATGATCAGAGAGATGTCAAATAAAGGACTATCGCCTCTTTCTGAGCTGGGGGATAGTGTTAGAATGTCACATCCAATATCAAAACGCAAAAGCTGTCTTAGAGTAGCACTGAGGAAACGGTGTAGCCCAAGAATCCATTCGGGAAACGGACTGCCTGCGAGAAAAGCCTGGAGAAGTGTGTCAGCGTTATTTTCCAAGCAGACCACTTCTCTGGTGGCTTTCTCCAGCCCAAGGGACACCGGAAGTGTCCTCTGGCGAGTGTGGCAAGGCTCCACTCAATACCGCAAAGGAACTCTTCTTCCTCAACCCAAAAAAAAAAAAAAAAAAAAA
>PVKZ01007659.1:0-21207 GCA_004027375.1 Macroglossus sobrinus | reverse complement strand
TTTATTTTATTTTATTTTATTTTATTTTATTTTACTTTACTTTACTTTACTTTACTTTATTTTACTTTATTATTTATTTATTTATTTATTTTATTATTTTATTATTTTATTTTATTTTATTTTACTTTACTTTACTTTATTTTATTATTTATTTATTTATTTATTATTTTATTATTTTATTATTTTATTTTATTTTATTTTAGTTTTTATTTTATTTAATTTTATTAATTTAATTTAATTTTATTTTATTATTTTATTATTTTATTTTATTTTATTATTTTATTTTATTTTATTTTATTTTATTTTATTATTTTATTTTATTTTATTATTTTATTTTATTTTATTTTAATTTTATTTGTGGTCAGCCAGACTAATTAAAAAGACCATCAGAAGCGTCGGGCTGGGTCTCGGGGGCGGCCTCGCACACGGAGGGGTCCCAAGAGACGGGTTGGACGGGGAAGCCCTGAGCAGCGTCTCCTTTGTCAACGCTGCAGCTGAAAGGGAAGGATTTGTCACTTCGTGCGGTGGCAAGGACGGTGGAAAGGGAGGCCCGAGCCTCAGGCGTCCCCCCCTTCTCAGCGAGAGCTGTCCCCAGTCCCTTGTGGCAGCCTCCCAGCGCCAGAGGCTGGGGACGGGGCCTGTCACTCTGCTCTGCCTCTTCCCTCACAAACCGAGGGCCTGTCGTGAGGGGTCGGGAAACGGGGTGTTGGCGACGCCCACGTGTTAAAAGCCACATGTGTAACGACCCCCACGGGACTAACGCGGTGTGCGTGTGAACCTCAGCGTCCGACAGCAAGCGATGCTCTGGGTGCTGCCACGCAGACATGCCATCTCTGTTCTTTAGAAGACCGAGTTTGTCAAAATGAGGATCTTTGAATCAAGCAAAGTTTTGTCTCCGTGAGTTAGAGGGAGGAGCTGTGAAACGTATTTTTTAAAAAATATATTTTGGATCCTGATTTTTTTTGTCATCGTTCTAAAGCTGAGGGTTGTGGAAAGTTTAGAATAGATACATGTGATTTTATACGTTTAGACAGCAGCCTGCTCTCATGAATTTATATAATAAACATGTATATAGGAGATAGAGTCAGTTTTCATTTCTAAAGTGTCTGGTTGGTCCATTAATAGGAAGTTATTTGAGTAAATATGCTGTAATTATGTGTTACATACACGGGTTGGTAGAATATATATCAGAGAGTTGATTAAATCACCCCAAATCTAATAAGCTAATTCACCATATATTTTATCACAGCGACGTGGTGTTGGAGGTGATGATATGTTTGTGAACATGTAGAAAGAACATTTTTTTTTGCTCGGAACTGGTAATTTACTGCTCGCTCAAATGCCATAAATACTGGTTCGGCCAGGGGGAAACCATGGGATTTATTTCTGCTCTAAACTGTGGGTTGAATTGCAGAGGAGAAGGCATTTTTATGTTGTCACGAGTCACAGTCTAGCTGGTTATTTTGATCAGTTTGCCCTGGTGATAACCCGTCTCAAGGAAGGCCAAGTGCAGTCTCTGGACGAGGGCTGGCGGAGCTGACCCCGATCCAGGACGAGGACCAGGCTGACCCCTTGGCTCCGCGACCTGGGGCCCACGGCCTCCCTCCCGGGGCCTGTGTTGGGGGTTTGGGTGACACAGGGCCCACTTCAGTTCAGAGATCTTGTAAGTCTCTGCTCTGAATTCTGTCCTTGAGCAAACATGCACCTCTCTGGACAGAAAGCCTCGGCAATCCCAAGCCTTATCCTGTGATGCTCAAGATGTCACAGAGGAATAAAGAGACAGACCGGACGGGTGCCGGGAGGGGCTGACTCGGGGTCGCTCTTGCTTTGTGACACATCCAGGTAAAATTATTGATCTGACTTTTTTATAAGGGTGTGTTCTGAACAGCGTGTAAACAGTGGCCAGCCCGTCGCTCACGCCGTCTTTTCCCCAGTGCGTGGGGACTCCTCCACACAGAGGCCCCTGGAGGGGACGCCTGCGGTGGCTTCCGCCCGGCCTTGGCTGTTTCCTGAGGCAGAAGAGCAGCGGCCGGTTTGTTGGCAGGAGTTGGCGTCTCCCGCCCTTTTCTGCTCTGAGTCCCAGACAGTGCTGTCCTTTGTCACGGGTGTCGGCCAGGGCAGGGGGGGGGGGCGGGCGGGTGGCTGCACCGTGGATGCCGTCAGCCGCTGGGGTCCCCAGGGGAAGACTCAAAATAGAGCAGCCAATGCTTCTTTTCCAAAGGTCCGTTCGTTCCACGCCAGAAACTGACGTGGCTTTTTTAAAAAGATGACCTATGAGACACGACGGCTTCTAAGTGATTGTACGGAACCACGGATCCCGCCGTCTGCTGGGTCCCTCGCTGAGTCATTGCTGAGCACCTGCTGAGTGCCAGACCCTTTGCTCAGTGATGGCAGCAGGGCCTCGCAGGAGAGGCCCAGCCCTGCGGTGGCGGCGGCGGGCAGTTCTGTGTGTCAGCCTGGCAGGGCCCTCGGACCCAGATCCTGGGCAAACGCCCTGCTGGGAAGGTCTCTTCGGAGGAGGTTGACATCGGAATCAGTGGACTCTGAGTAAAGCGGACCGCACGCCACAGTGTGGGTGGGCCTCGTCCAATCAGGTGAAGGGACTGCTGTCAATCGAACACTGACTCTCTGCCACGCATGCTCCGGGGGCTCTGAGGTAGGAATTTTCCATTGTCTCCTTTCAATGGGCGAGGACACGGAGGCACAGAGAGGCGAAGTGGCCGCCCCAGCCAGGAGGTGGCGGAGTCAGCCGCCTCCCCGACGGCAGGGCTGGCTGGTGCCTTTCGCGGTGCACCGTCAGCCTCCGTCCCTGCCGCTCCCCCCGGCTCTGGTCCCGGTGCCCTGCATCCATGTAGGACATGAGGTCCTGTGGCCCCCGTCACGGCCGCTTCCTCGTGTGGCCCCTGTAAGGGTACCCCGAAGGGGAAGGACCACTGGTGTCATTCCCCAGCTCCCTCGTGAGGAGGCTGGGCTCGGAGAACGTGGGGGCCCAGTGCCAGGTCCTGGGTCACCTGTCACCGTGGTTGCTTTGTCATCTGAGTTGGGGCAGGTGCCTTTCCCCCCACACCAGGCTCATGTCCTCAGCTCCTGGGACTCCCAGGCCCCGGGTGCCCCATGGAGGTGGGTGAGCTGCAGCCCGGGGATGGGGGGTGGAGGGTGGGGGATGGGCTTTCCCAAGTCCCCTCCTTTCCTCCTGTCCCTGAGGCTGCAGCTGCTGGGCGCTTGTCACCTTCTTCTCTCCGTCTGCACAGACTCTCCTGGTTTCAGGGTTCGACTTACATCTGCTCTTCTAGAACCTTCCCTGCCGGACCCTATCTCTGTTCCTTCCTCCTCCATCGCGTTTTCTTAGCCATGCACCCCATTCGGTAATGAAGCTTCATCCGATCTGATATTTGGAAGCCCCTGCATTGTGAAGGAGCCCCTCTAGCTTCTCTCGGGCTCCCTGGTCCAGCCAGGGCCCAGCGCACAGGCAGCACGGAGTTGGCATTTGGAGGTCTGATGTGATGTCATAATACGGTTGACAGTGTAGGCGAGTCAAATCCGGACTCGGCTGGGTCGCCTACGCACTTCAGAGGGGGGCGGGGCCAGGCCAGGTGAAGTCCCCACGGGGCCCCTGCGGGCCCCGCTGTGCCGACCCCCCGCATTCCTGCCCCAAACACAGTAGGGACTGCGGAGGAATAGCCCTGCGATGCGGGGTTCGGCCAGGATGTGGGGGTTCGGCCCGGGTGCGGGGGTTCGGCCTGGACGCGGGTAACTCCCTCCGCGTGCGTCTTTTCTGAGGGGCTCGGGGCTGCTCCCCGACCTGCTCCTGTCACTGGATTCACGGGGACGGGGTCCGAGTGTCACCCTCTTTCATCAGCTACAGACTGCCCGCGGCAAGTGCCCGAAGACGTGCCCCCGCTGCCCAGTTGCGTGGGGTCTCTCTCTTTCCTCCCGCCCCTCCCGCTGCCCTTAGGACCCCCCTCCCCGCGTCCCGCTCACCCCGATCCCATCTGAGTAAAAGCGCCAGACACTGCTGCGTGGGGAGCTGCCCTTCCAGCCCCTCGGGGCGTGGTGGGGGGGACGGCTGTCCAGAGCCGCCCCCCAGCTGCGCGCGGCCCCCCGCTGGTCCGCCCGCTGCCGCTGGGACACGTGGGGTGCGGTGGGGCCGCCGGGCTCGGACCCCGCACAGCCCGCGCGGCAGGGACGCGGCGCGGGGCGCACCTGCGGACGGCCGCGTGCTCGGGGCGCTGGCGGCGCGGGGGTCACCGGCGCCGGACGCCGGACCCGAGGCCGCGGTGAGGTCAGCGCGTGGGGCAGTTGGCGTGGGGCTCAGCGCCGGGCGGTCACACGCGGGGCGCGAGGACCCCGCAGAGCGAGCCGAGCCCCCGGCCCTGGCGCGGCCGGGTGGGGCGCAGGGGCTGCTGCCTCTGCGCGTTTAAGAGGGGCCTCTGTTAATTTGGCTTAATTTCCGGCCCCAGGGGTCTCTCGGGGGCTAGGGGGGCCTCCCCGCTACCCCGCCCCCTACTTGTCTCCGGAACAGTGGCCCGACTCGTCCCACTTTCACCGACAGAGCCAGCGGTTCTAGAAGAACCCACCCGTGCAGTCCGTGCTGGTTCCCATTCTTCGGGGTGCAGACCGAGCTGAGAGGGGGTGACGGGAAGCCGCCCCCCCCCCCCCCGTGAGATGTGTAGCTGCTCCTTGCCTGTGAGGAGCACAGAGGCGGGAGAATGTTGACGATTAGGGCGCCGGCCCCCCAAGTCCCCCCTCCCGGACCTGTGTGAGCCAGCACCTCGCGGGTCAGAGGTCGCACACCTGCGCTCGCCGTCGAGACTCACGACTGTGGGTGCTCTCGCCTTTGACAAAGGAGCCTCCATCGTCACCTTGCCTTCCATCTGCCCGCGCCTCTCGTTGAGACAGAAGTGGGGGCAAGGCTGGAGAGAGGACCCCCCCTCCACTAGCTGCCCCCCGGAACCCTGAAGAGGCTCAGCTGTGCCGTGGCCGATGCTGAAGTCGGCGTGTGGCACAGACGGGGGACGGTGCCTCATTCTCGGGAGTGCCTGCCGGCCAGGTCCCGCCCGGTCCAGGCGGTGTCTGACTCAGTCCTCGGCGCTCAGAACGCGGGGGCCGGTGGTGGCTGGCTCGGCAGCGCGTCCTTTAGCGTGAGGACCTCACGGGGGCCCCTGAAAACAGTGCAGGTTCCCTGGAGCTGGCCGGGGGAGCGGCTCTGAAGCACCACCCATTAGGGGCCTGCCCGCAGCATCACGCACTCGGCCCCCGAGGGCGCGGGTGGCAGGCCCGGCACGTGACGGGGACGCCGTACCTGCGGGCCCAGTGGGAGGAACCAGCACCTCGGACGGCCGCCCAGAGGCATGTGAGCCGTGGCCAGCGGGCGGAGGGGAGCCCCTGGGACAGCATCTCCCCACGCCTGGGCTGTGGCAGGGCGCCTCGAACGTGATTCCCTCACGGCACAGGGCGCTGGGTGAGTCAGGCCGGTGCTGCTGCCATCTGCTCACTGCCACGACGGTGCGTGTGTCAGTGACGGGGCCCCAGTGACACCTGCTCCCCGGACGGACCGTCCCGTGGCCACAGACGCAGAGGGTTAGGTGCCACGGACGACAGGAAGGGCATTTCAGTCAGGTCACTTCTGAATCTGCTCCGAATGGGTGACTCTTTATTCCCCTGTAATTTTCCGGGATGTTCTACGGCCAACGCATTTCATAGGGTGAAGCGGGGGTTGTCAAAAGCTCTCAGTGAAGGGCCAGATCATACATTTTCAGATACTTGGTTGGCCATAAAGTCTCTGTCTTGGCTGCTGAACTCCGAGGGGGCGTGGCTGGCTGCCGATAAAACTTTATTGACAAACATAGACAGGCTGAATTGGTCCCAATGCATCGAAACCATCCTACAGAGCAAGCTGCGTTGCATTCGCTACGTTGGTTGAACAAACAAACAGTGGATTCAGAGTATATTGATTTTCTGTGATGTGCTCGCGACCGCCCGTGTTTGTATGATGTCTGGGGGTGAACAGGGATTTCACATGGGGGCTGGTTTAGGCGCCGGTCGGTGCATGCAAACGCCACCTCCGAAGATCAGGGTCGCTTCTCGTGTCGGCAGAAGCTTCCGACACCAGCGGCAGAACAAAGGGAGGAGACACGTACGCTGACTTTCAAAGCCGTGAATGCATCGCCAGCAATGCTCACGTTTGAAGATGCTGTTTCGACTCTCGGAAACATTCTTCTAATGTCACAACAGATAGCATCGGATGTTTTAAAATGTGATTGGTACTGAGCAGAGGGCGGATCGGAGAGGCAGCTGGGTGTGGGGAGGAGGGGCTCCCGGGGTCCCCCGTCGATTACACCTCGGAATGACGGCGGAAGGTGATGACCTCCACATCTGGGGGTGTGTTTAATCTCCAGCCGCAAACAGGTGATCCATCAACTCCCGGACAATAGAAGACGGCTCCTGGCCCCGGCCGTGACTGTCACGTGCTCGCGAGGGCTCAGGCACAGCCTGTCCTGCCATCTGTGTGTCCCTGTGGTGACCTATAGGAAACTCGTGAAGAAACCCCAGGACTTGCCGCTTCTCTTACCGGCTCTGCAGCTTGTCTTACTCTGTTGGGCGCGTGCACCCCAGTTCTCTTTCTAGCAAAAATGAGGGGAACAGTACTTGCAAGTTGGGAGAGCTCTTTGCGATTTCGGATGCAAACATCATCAGCGTGAGCATTATAGCTGCTGCCTTCTGTTTACGGACAGGCTCTTTCCTCCTCCCACTTCTGGATGAGACATAAAAATCACCCCCCAGACCAGCCTTAAGATCTTCCGAAGGGAAACGGGTCCCCTGGAATGTGGAAATGAGGAGCACCCCATTCAGAGAGGAGAGAAACGCAGCTTACGCCTGCTGGAGGAGTCTCACACTTTTTGGCCCAAAGTCCTCCGTGCACAGGGACGCACAGAGTGGATTTAACTCAGCAAATCAACACGTTTCAATTCGGACTTGAACCCACGGGTTTATCTGAAGAACGACCATTTCCAGAATCCTTTTTCTCTGAGGTTTCCTGGAATCAAAACTGCTTAAGATAATTTTTTTTACACCTTCGTTTAACCATTGAAAAATGTTTACATGGCACGAAAGTGACATGGACCCTGGAACCCCCACTTCCCCCGTGTTCTAAGTGAGCAGGGCTGGTGGTGAGCCGGCGGGGCCCTTGGGGTTCCCTAGGGTGCTGTCCCTCCTCGTAAGATTTCCTGGGCAAGGCTGAGATTCTCAGGGCTCCCCCCCACCCCGACCCCTGGCACCCCACTGAAGCTTTCGCCTTAAAGGAACAGAAGCATTTGCTGTATTTCAGATTTTCAAATCAATCATCCCAGACATGTTTTCCTCATTTTTTTTTTTTTGTCTTTGTGTGACCTCCACCTCCATTATTTTTCCTGGTCTCACTCAGGTGGGCCCCCCCTTTCCCAGTCGCTGAGGGGGGGGCTGTTTTAGCTGTGTGTCTGATGGTTATATGCGGGCAGAGAGAACAGCCCCCTGAGTCTGTGGCTGTACAGGTGTCTGAGAGTGGAAGGGGCTTTCGTCGAGTGGATGGCAGCCTGCTTCTCGGTGATGGGGAAAGGTAAATATTTAGTCAAGGCACGCGGTTGATTGCAAGAAATAATTTTGTGGGTGTTCGGGGTCAAGTGTACGTACTAACAGCCTTTGATTTATCGACATTATTCAAAAATGAGCTTCATTTACGAAATGCTAAGTAAGTGGTCACGTTTGTTCTTTGCTAGGAAAAAACATCTTTCACGTTGGACGGCAAAGCCTTAGCGGTGTCACTGGAAGAAACTTGGGATGTGGATTTTTTTTTTCCAACAATATTCAATTACGGAAAATCAGAACATTTTCTTTAAATAGCCTGGTGTAATTAAACATGTATCTTACATCCATATAATGGAAAATGGTGAGCCGTTTGACATTATTTTGTGTAGTTTGTTTAAGTTTAAACCATTAAAATGGTTCATGTCAGAAAAAAGACTGTGTCACACAATTAAATGAAAAAAAAATCAGTATACAAATAGTATGTATGCTATGGTCTCATTTCCTTTGACCTGTTATTAGGTGGAGTTATATGAATTTGCCATTTGTATGTCGAAATGCTCTGATGTCAGTCATTTCAGATGGTTCACGGTATAAGAGAAAGCACACATATGCACACACCACACGTAAGACATGCATATACATCACACACACAGACACACACACACATGCACACACACGCGCACACACACACACACACACACACACACACGGAAGATAATTACCGAAAGGTCTGGATGGTGATCACAGGCCATTAAAACTTTTTTATTTTTCTTATTTATATTTTCTACAACGAACGTGCGTTACTCTTTTAGTAAGAGGCAGAAAGAATTTTCTAGCTGCTCTGGAGGCAGATCCTCTCAGCGTGGAGAGTGTGGGGCTTGGCGCTTGTCTACACGGTCAGCAGAGGATGTGGCGATGTGTGGCCTCTGGTCGCCAGCGTTCTTTAGACATTCCCAGACTTAGTGACACTGCCTGCCCCTCTCTTCCCTTCTCAAGTGGACCCCCCCAAGCCGTCCGCGAGAGCCTTTCGTGGGCAAGCGTCTGTCAGGAAACGAGATGCTCAGAACTATCCGCGAACGATCGAGTGAAAACACGAGGTGGAGACCGATGAGATAATTACTGTGCGATGCGTTCTGAAATCTCGCTTTTTCCTCCCACTCGCGAAATGACGAGATTTGTCCTAAGACGAGAACGTGGCTGGTGTGTCCGTCCACATGCACACGTGCCACGAGGAGACCTGGCCCATTGAAAAAGACGAAAATGAAAACATTGGACTCTGCCGGTTTGGTCAGAAGTATCTCTGTAATTCTCCTGAGTAGACTATACAATATCTGGGTTTTTCTTTTAAAAAATGTGAAGGCTCTCAGTTCCTTATGGATTTCTGGAGGTGCTAGCCTTCCTGGCCTTTTACCACGGACGTTTCTAAAGCAGCTGGACCTCTGGGGACAGGTGAGTGAGAGAAGCTGGCCGGGCCCGACTCGGCTCTGCGCCCTCTGTCTGGGGACACGGTTTATTCCGTCCGTGGGCACAAACCCTGGGGTAGCCACTTCTCCTTTGGAATGAAAGGAGGATGTAAAAAAAAAAAAACGAGAGAGAGGAAAAAAGGAAGGGAGGAAGGAAAGAGGAGAAGGAAGGAGAGGAGGAAGGAGGGAGGGAGAGGCAGAAAGAGATTTTTAGCCACGCGAGCTCTTAAATTCTCCTTTTAGTGCAAATGGTTCTAAAAAGGCTCCGAAGGGTGGATATTGATGATTTACCAGCTGACACCAGCTGGGGGACATTATTTCCATCCTGTGATTACCTCTAAGGGACTCGTGCCAGCTCCGATGGCTTCTGAGCCCCCCGAGGTGTCCGCGTCCTGAAATTAACATGAACACGCTCATTCCCACCTTCCCGTCCACCTCTCCTGCCACGCGTAGCGAAGGGCACAGCAGACGCGAGACGCGAGCGAAGAGCCGGGCCCGTGCCAGCTGTTGGGGGTGCAGGCATTGTCTGCCGGCTCTCGGGGAGACAGGGACACCATTAGTCGGCGTGGGGAGCCTCGGCACCGCCGCGGCTAATGACCGTCCCGCGCGGGGAGCTGCACGGCGGCCGGCCCGCCGCCGGCCCCGCTGCTCTGGCTGACAGGTGCTAACGCGGAGGGCAGGGCACAGCTGCCCGAGCGGGAATCCCATTATCCTGCGCTGGGTATTGATGTGCCCTGTGGGACGTTTCCTTTCTGGCTGTGTTAATTTTCAGAGTGCACATTTGCTCGTTTTGGGCACAGAGAGAGAGAGAGAGAGAGAGAAAGGAAGAGAGAGAATGAGAGAGAGAGGGAGAGAGGGGGGGAGTCAGAGGTGCTCAGGGCCAAGATTAGGGCTCTGCCTTCCCGGCTGCAGGCGTTCTGTCTGTGGGGACGTGGGGCGTCCTCTAAGTACGGCCTGCTAGGGGACAGGGTCTGGAAGAATAGCTTTGCCCCTAATATAACCGCCCGAGGTGCATAGCTAATTGATCGCATGACATGAGTGCATTTTGAAAGTTGTTTTTTATTTTTTTTTTTGTTTCCATCTGTGAACATTATTTCTCATTTTGAAACTTGATGTTTTTTTGCACGGGAGATCCAGGAAGTGATCCAATAGTTGGGACCTTGGCCGATGACAGTGGTCTACAACCGTTCGTTTCTTCCTTGGCTGCAATGAGGCCTTCTGGGAACGCTTTAGCAGCGTGTGGGGGTGCTCTGGGATTCGGTGTTTCGCGGGTGGGTTGGGTTTATTTGAGTTGAGATGAAGGAATACAACGTGTGAAGAAATATCATTCCATAGGTACGTCGAGGCAGGTTACACGCTGAATCACACACCGTGGACCCAGCTGAGGGTGGCAAAGACGTTTGTCACCCTGCTTGACTCTCTCCGGCATCGGTCCATCCGTCCCTACCACCTGCAGCGTCTCTGCTTGTTCAGATTCTCTGTATATTGAGCACAACCCAGAATCTGACACCAGCGCCTGTGTTCGCATGCTGTGTGTCGCGACGGGGGCGTCCCGGGTTCGTTGAAACCCTTGAACATTCAGCTTGGCTCACAGATGGCCGCGATCTCTTTCAGCCCCTGTGTCCGCGTCTCGTTACGACACGGCCACCGCCCGGGGCCTGACGCTGGAAGGGCCGTGAGCCGCGTGGGCCTCTCGGTCCTAGCCCGCGTCTACGTTTGCGAACAGGGCGGGTGGTGGGTGCTGTTGGTTCCCATGTGGCCATCTCCCCTGGGAGAGGCCGGCCTGAGCCGGGGCTGGGGGGCCGGGGCTCAGGGCCCGGAGGCCGTTCAGGCACTGCCAGCGGTCAGCTCCGTTCTGCCGATCTCTACGTCCATTCCCGGAGCTTCTGCCCCGCAAGGAGCGGTCCCCTTCAGAAGGCGAGCCAGGGACGGCCGCTGGTCTGACAGGTCCGCACGAGGGCGTGAGCTTCCCCCCACAGCGAGTTTGGGATGTCTCGTGTTCTCAGTCTGTGACTCCGTGGGAGCTCTCAGGTCCTGGGGTCCCAGCGTCACGCCCCCACGGAGGTCCAGGGCCCGCGGGGCGGAGTGCGTCCGCCCACGAGCGGGAGAGGAACCTAGACCCGGGTTAGGTGAACATGTGTCGGATTTGCCGGAGACGAGAGGCTGCCATCCTTTTTTAAGAATGCATTATATTTTTGTGGCGACACAAGTAATTATGTATCTTTTGTAGGAAATGTAAAAATATAAAAAAAAATGACAATCATCCATAATTCTGCTATTCAGAAGTAATAACCATCATTACTATTTTGATAATTTCTGTCCATTTCTAATTATGTGAGTTTCGTATCCTTTTTATCATCGGCTGTTTTGCCAAAAACATGCTTCGCAGCCTAAAAAAAAACTATTTAGGGACGTAGCCGCCAGTGGCTGGGAAAGGACAGTGGGGGTGGCGGGCTCCTGCACAAGCCCGGAGCTCAGTGGACCGGGGGACGCGTCCCCAGAGCAGGTAGAAAAACGCCAAGGGACACGATTTGGGGGCCTTGGGGGCCTTGAGGAGCTGTGTGCCCCTCGGCTTGGCTCCGTGGAGGGGAGGGGACGGTGACGTGAGCAAGGACACGTGCAGCGAGGATGTGTGTGAAGGAAGCAGGCGGGGAAGCGGGGTGGTGATCCCCGCCCGGTGCACGCTGGCCCTGGGGTGCTCGGGGGGACGGAGCCGCAGCCACCCTGCCTCAGACCCGTGTCGTGCAGGTACAGAGGGGCCACCGCCCCTCCGGGGAGCGGTCGAGAGCGTGCTGGCCGCTCAGGCCGCCAGCCACATGGCCTCCGCCCTCTGCAGCGCTGTCCTGCAGGGAGCACCCATCACAAAACCGTACCCCGAGGGCACGGAGATGCACCCCGACACACGTGGGGAGTCAGAGCGTGTGAAGTAGGAGGCGCACGGGACATACACACCGAAGAGATGACACCGCAAAGGTAGAGAGGAGGGACGAGCAGATGGGTCCCCGGGGACTTAAAGATGGTGGCCCCAAAGGGACCTTCCCGAGAGAAAAACTCGGAGGAGAAGTGCACGATCAGAGAAGTAAGAACATAATCAAAAGCGTTTTATGGAAACTGAACTCTTCTTACCAGAAGCCGAAAAAAATATACATGATGAAAGGGCCCTCCGGAGACTTAAAAAGTAAGTTTGAGAAAATGGACAAAATAAAGTCCTTTACCACTCTCTTGCTTGCTTGTTACTGTCTTTTGTGATTAACTGAATTTTCTTTATGATTCTATTTTATCTGTGCTTTGTATTACTGGTTATTTCTCCTTTTTTTAAAATTAGTTGCTCTCAAGTTTGCATCATACAATCTCATTACAGTCCATACTTGAATAATATTTTACTACTTCCGTTTTAGCATAAGAATCTTATTAAAGTATAATTCTAATAACGCCTTCTTTTCTCTTAAGACATGACTGTCATACCTTTCCTTCTCTATCTGTCCCTTATACTTTACATCATCACCATCATCTTATTATTGTTGCTGCTTTAAATGTCCATGCTTACCGTGCTCGGCACGTCTCATTCTGTCTTCTATGTCTAAATTTTCATCTGACATTATCTTCCTTCTTTTTGAAGAACCATCTTTTAAAAATTTCTTGTGAAGTGGGTTTGGCGGTTGTGCATGATCTCATATTGAGGCTCAAACATGTCTTTTTTTTTCACTTTTGAACTGTATTTTTTGCTGGGTACAGAATTCTAGGTTGATACCTTTTCGAAATTTTATATGGTCTCCTCATTGTCCTCTGGCTTGCATAGTCTCTGATGTGATGTCTGCTGTGATTGATTCTGCAGTTTTATTTATTGTATCTTTTTAAATCTTGTTTGTTTTTTTTTTTTTAGAATTTTTCCTCATCACTTATTTTAATACATTTTTGACCTGGCTTGTTATGCCTTATACTTTTTATTTACTTATTTTTCTCTTGGGTTTCTTAAACTTTTAGAATCTGCAGATTTATAATTTTCATAAAATTTGATAAGGCCTTTGTCTATATTTCCACAAAAATTTTTCTGTCTTTTTTCCCCACTGGTCCTTCACTTAAACTAATACTAGAGCACGTAGCACGGCCCCATAGTTCAATGCTAATTTACGTTTTTTCGTTATTTATTATTTCTTACGCAGTGCCTCATCTACTTTTAACCTTGTTTTTGTTTTCAGTCTAAGACATATTTTTTATTTTTAATATTTTTTACATGTCATTTGGAGAGGGAGGTCTCGTGTGCCTGGCACAAGACCCCGGGGACACCAGCTGGCTCAGAACCAGTTGGCAAAGTCGTGGGGACGCCCGAGGCCCCGGGGAGTCGGGGCGATGTGGAGAGGTGGGGGGTGGTGGGGGGGAATGAGACCCGTCCTTCTGTGCACTCCCCCTGGCACCCAGCACCCCGGCCTTGGCCAGGAGGGAATTTGGGGCTCTGTGACCCACACGGTCTCTGGGCTGGGTGCCACAGCTTTGTCACAAAGCTGCTTGGTCCTGAACAGGAGGGCATCTATCGCTCTGCAGCCAAGATGACACCTGACTGATGAACACAGTCCTTTCCTCTAGGGCTTGACTTGTCAGTCAAGGTCCAAACAGCATGGAAAAGCCAGCTAGGACCCTTGTGGAGAGTATTTGTGCCAGAGTGAGGTGGGGGACTCTTTATCAAGGAGGGAAAAGGCGCCCCGATGTTTGTGGACAGGGAGAGGCGCTTTCTCCCCTTGACCAGGTTCCAGAAGGTCTGCATGGTGGGCGTGGCCGGTCGCCACCCACATCTGGCTCTCGCAGCAGCTGGACAGAGACCCGGGCTCCACCTCGTGGGAGTCCCCGTGGGTGTGCAGCGTGAGGGGACGCGTGTCGGTTACAGGTGGAAACACCTGCTTGGGGACAAAGCCGAGCCCACACCTCCCTGCGGCCCATGGCAGAAGGGCGCGTCCCCTCGGAGGTGCCACGAGGACAGAATATTCTGGAATTCTGAGCCAGCTCACTGCCCCGGACCGCTGCCCCGGACAGGAACGAAACTCCTCGTTGTCAACCCACTGTCGTTTTAGTCCTGTTCTGTTCTTTTGTATTTTTCCTCTCTTTTTAACTGAAGGAGGAAATAAATAGTCTGTCTTGACTGAGGTTGTATAGTTAGTAAACAAATATGTGTAAACACAAAGTGATCGCTCAGAGTCACCTACATCTCCCGTACGTGCTAAATTTAGATTATTCTTCCTGTGAGTGCCATCACACCAGCACACGGGGGCAGCCATCCTCATGTCGTCACCTATAGCCTTCATGACGCTTTTTGGGAAAATGTTTGTTAAAAATATTTGTACAAGAGGGAAAAGTGTGGGTTCAGCGCTACGAGAGTTAAGTGTGGTTTTAACACATTGGTTAAAAGGAACCTGAGTGAAACCCCTGGTGAAGTATCTTGGGGTTCATGTCTTGATAAGTGACATCAGGGAGCATTAAAAGCCAGGCTTATTAAGTTTCTGCTTCATAAAAAGTGGAGTGGAGAAAACCAGGATTTCTAATACTCTTGCTAACTGCCTAAAATCAAATAGATTAAACTCAAGTTAATCGTGTCCAGTTATGCTTTGAATTTAATAAGATAACAAAATTTTTATTACCCTTGGCTACAGTGTTATTTGTTATCTCAAAAGATTGGTAACCCCATAGGAGCTCAAGGGTAGGGGCTGTTCAATGGTTGCAATTTATGTCCTTAAAGAACATGGATCTTTCTGAGACGTGCTCAAGATACATTGTTAAATTAAAAAATAAACTAAATCCAAAATTATATACAGCGTAAATCCCAGTGTGGTTTTAAAAGGAAGGAACGCACATATCCAAGGCATTTTCCTTCCTTCTTTACTCTTTGCATTTCCGATCATTTTTACATCAACAGGTTGTTGTTTTTTTGTTTTTGTAATAACAGTAACAAACTTTTAAAACGAGAACATTAGAAGAATTGCAAGGTGCGAGAGGGAACCCCTCTCTCGGCGTGTGCGTCTGGGACCAGCATAAACCCTCGTGCCTCAGTGGAGCTGGCCATGCCTGTGACGCGGGACATTTGGGGATTTTGAAATGTTGCTCGTGCTGCTGTAGGGTCCTTCTTCCTCTGATTTGTGACATCCGTGTGGATGTGGAAAACGATATTACGAAATAGGAGCACGAGGCTGATTCAACTCTGCGATTGATAGATAGTTGGGCAAGTATATTTTCTATCCAAACAAAGCCGGGTTTGTCCTGCAGAGATGTCCTTCAGTCTGCCTGTTTTGAAGGAAGTCCTCTTAACTATTTTTCTTGGTTTACGTGAAATTTACAAGTGCCTGAATTTCAAGTCTATTCAAAAGCACTTTTCAGTCTACAGGAAAGTGCTTTTCCACTAATTTTGTTGTGGTTGTTGTTCTGTTTGATTCCAGGGCTATTTACATCTTGTTTATCTTTTCCTCCATTTAAGTAATTCGATTAAGGGGGTTAATATTTAAATATTTTCAGTGATACTTAAAAACATATTCCGAACTTGATGGATGGCCGTTTGCTTTATGGTTTTCTTGCGACATAGCGTGTTTTAACTTTTGCTATTTAATTTTTCGATACTTTCAAGAGGAAGAACGCAGGGTGTAGCAAATTCCCCATTGGTTCTGTATTCCTCATACACCATTATGATTTCCTTCTAAATACCGTATTCGCCGGTAAGTACGTGTCTGCTAAGTACACGGAAAAGGAGGGTCCATCACAGAAACGCTCATGTCTCAGGAACTCGCATCTAAACGTGGCATCTCCTAACAGCCTTACTTACACGTGCTTCACTCTGCTTTCTTTAATGAGATGTGTCTGCGGAAAACATACTTTGATTTTTTTAAAGGGTTTATCCCAACATACGGCCCTATCACTGTGTTATATCCAGTGGTCCATGTGAGATTTCTTTATTGCTCATGATTCAGAGAAAAGACTTTTGGGACCAAAAAACCATCATCCACAACAGGTGCACCACACCGGGTAGAGACAGAGTTCTGCTGGAAAAGGTTATCAGAACAAAATTCCCAGGATTTTTCCAAAATAGTTTCCGCTTTGATTCATCCGCTCATTCCGGCATCTCTTTGTTCGTTCGTTCAGCACATAACCATTGAGTATCTAGGGTGCTCGAGGCCTAGGGGTGCCCCAAGTCGTGTCTTAGCTCTTGGAATACGGATCTTGTCGTCCGCTGACTGGAGTGTTCGGAGGCGCTGAGTTACACGGTTGAACCGTGTGTCACGATGTCACTGTTGGCGCCTTGTAGAAAGGACAGTGTGCTCATTGTTCCCACTCCCATGCTAATTTCCTTCCTTCCCGCTGACGGAGAATTAAATCAGATGCAGCACGAGGAGGGCAGGACCGCGACCTCCGCCGTCACAGAGGGGTCGGGCGGAGCGCTGGGTCAGCTTCTGCGGGGACATAGCCGGGATATTTTCTGCCGCGCGCTATGCGGCGAATGCATTTCTCCCCAGAATGAAAAGCGAAACAGAACCACACACGCAGGTCAAGGATTTGGGGACAGTTTGATTTATATCGTTACCTGGGAACCAGAGAAAGCCAGCTAGCGGAGATTGGCTTGTTAAATCAAGGTGGGCGTCTTTGAGCAACTCGTTAATTGTCCAGATTTTCAGGGACCGGTGTCTACCTTCTAAGGAGGAATGGCAGAGGTGGGTGCGTGCAGCCAGCCGGCGGCCCTCAGGCCACCTGGCAGGTCCCTCCTTTCACTTTGCCAGGTGTTGGGCTCCTGGGTGCCATCTGAGAAGTATTTGTTGTATGTTGAATTGACTAAGCCTTTCGACTAACTGCGGTGGCAACAAGAAAATATGGCATCGATTTATGTATAGCGGCTGCTAACAATATACTAAAATTTGGTAGAATATGGAAAAGAAAAATTTTCACAACGAGGTGTCCACTGTCCCCCTTGCACTATAATGTAAGTTTAAAAGCTGATGTCTCTTGGGAGAAGTCACTTCTGTGGCATCGTGGAATGTTATCTGGAATACCTGGATGGCTGAAATACCCTCAGCATCAGAGAACTTTGTTCCTTTATTGCTAATAGGATGGCAGACATATATCAGATGTCCCGCAAAAGTTCAGAAACCATGAGAACATATGTTAGTACTTAGAAATTTATTTTTAAACCTATTTAAAAGCAAAAGTCGCCCTGATCATCTTGCTGGATGTAATCACTGTTTATATACGTAGATAGAGGATACGCACAAATGTGTATGTAGCTGCGTATATAAGGATTACATAATTCTTTCTATATGACATAATCTCATCTGTGTATATTTATAGAATAGTTTGCACTTTTTCTACTGTTATGTCATACGAATTTTTTCTTATAGAAATTTATATACCTTCCTTTATAAACCTCATTTTACTGGCTCTATGATATTCCATTCTATATTCACAATGATATTTTTTTTTCACGCACAAATTCCCTTTTGGTATAAAGTCATAGGCTATTATTCTTGCTACCTGCAGAAGTATCATGTAATTATAAGAAGATATTTGTTAGATTAATTGAAAAAAAAAAATCTGTAGAACCTGGCCGGTAATAAGCATCGAGTTCACCCACTGTCACCCACACCTAGAACGAGGTAATATACGTGATGTCACCATGAGCACAGGTGTGAGGAGGGAGAAAAGCCTTCTTAACCGCTTTAAACTCACACCCGTAATGCCGCTGGGAGGGAACGGCAGTCGAGACAGAAGCTTCCGTTTCTATATCCTAATGAGCACAGCAGCCGGGGGATGACAAACGAGACACGAGGACGCAGGAAAAAAAAAGTAGTTCAGGGCGGGATCCACTCAGATCACGTGCGTCTTCAGAGACTATCGAGCAAGTGTCGTCACTTGCTCATTAAATGCGAAGACTCTCTCCCCACTTCGTAAAGCCATGTTTTGTTCACGTACAGAAACCCTGTCACTTACGAGGCGAAATGGCATGAATGTCTCTGTTTCGGCTTGTTCACCCTGATTTTACGGAATGACTAAGCCCCTCTGGATTCGTAAATACGTCACACTCACCGAACGGTGGCCACGATCGCTGGCCTGTCATTACGGCGTTTGCCGGTTCCCTCACCGCCTGCCCTCCCAGAATCAGAAGGGGGTGCTGTCCAGACCTCCAGGCGGGGAGCCCCTGGCCCGTGGGCCTGCTCCTGTCACGAGGCACCGTCCCCGGGCAGGCTCCTGAGACGCGTTTACTCTCGGTGCCGTTTGTGGACAGTCGTTGCAAAGCTGTTGGGGACACGTCTCTGCCAGGGGTTGAGCGTGTCGAATCCGGACCAGGAATGTTGCTCTCTTCTTAAAACGCGATTGTCTGTGTATCGGGAATATTGGCCAACGGGAGGGGAAGCCGAGGAAGAGAGTCCCATGGGACTCCGGAAGAGCCTGGGGGTGGGGAAGCCCCCTCCTCCACCCCGAGGTGGCGGTTTTGTGGCCTTGTGAGATGATAGCCCCTGCCCCCTCTTCCCCAGTGCTGGGGGGTACAGATGCGAAATAAGCCGGCTAGAAATCTCCGTTTCTTTAAAGATTGTTGGCGCGAGTGTTTTTCTTTGGGGGGATAACGGGGTCCTTAGCAGCAGTGCGTGTGGGAGGGGCACCCGCTGGGGGCGGGCGGGCGGCGAGGGGAAGGTGGGTGGACAGCTCTTCCCGGAGAGGCTGGGCCTGGAAGACGAGCGGGTTATGCAAAATCTGGCATCCTGGGAACGCTGCCTGTGCTTTAAACTCTGATAAAAAGGGCATTTTGTGTCCCGCATTGTCCGTTCCCCCAGGGAATGGGGGGAGAGTGAGTACAAGCTCCACCTTGGGATGGGTGACGGCCTGGCCACCTGCCTGTCGGCCCGAGGCTGCTGCAGGGCCAGGTGACGGTGGCCTGGAGGTGGGGGTGGGGTCCTTGGTGCAGGTCCAGGCAGCCGGGGGAGCGTAGTTCAAGGCGTGTGCTCGGAGAGTCCCTTGGACAGCAAGACCCAGCTGCCCTGCTTTGCATATTTACTGTCATCCGTGACCCTCGCTGAGACTCGGGGCCACGCAGACCGACGAAAATGTCGTGAGCACGGTGCCCACGTGACCACGGGGTCCTGAGTGACATCATGACGAGACCCACACCTCAGCAAGAGCGCGAGGTCGAGTGAGGGAAGGGCCGGGAAGACCCCCACAACCCCCGGGGCCCACTCGGGGTTCGCCTCCCTCCCCCCGGAGACTGCAGACTTGACCAAAGCAGCTCACCCGACAAAGGCCCCGGGCACCCATTCACTTTAGGAAGCATGTATATTACGACGTATGAATGATCTTAACCATCGGCTGGACATCCCATTAAATCTCAATTTGAGTAAAATCGAACATGATTAGAGCCCTCGGTCCGTGATGAGTAGATGTGAACACGCCCAGAGCGGGGGTCTGGACTCGAAACGCGGGCAGTGGGCCCTGCATCGCCGGATAATGGAGAGTGGGCTGTCACTCGCTGTGCTGACCGGACCCCCGGCCACGGCCTGGTTTGGAAGGGACGCTTTGACTGGACGTGTGGGCGTCCCACTGACATGGACTCGCCACACAGTCTGGAGGCGGCGCATATATACGAATAATTTTTAAAAAATGAAGGATAACTGGGTTCTGATAAAATCTGGTCCGATGAGTCAAATGATTCGCTGAAGTCCTTTAATCCTGATAGAGTGACATCTGTTTTCCTTGAAATGACCACTCTCTCGAGGGTGACATTAGACAGCCTGCGTTTGGTCCTCAGAAGATGGCCATAAAGAGCATCTGTGCTTGGATGGAGAAGGTGTGTGTGTGCGCGTGTGTGCGTGTGCGCGCGCATGTGTGTGCTGTATGTGCGCGTGTGCATATGTGCAGGTGTGTATGTGCGCGTGCGCAGTGTCAATGGCGCAGTGTCAGCTGGCGGAGAAGCATCTGCGGGAGGCTCAACCTGCACCCCGAGGTGGGGTGCGGGGTGCGGGGGGCGCAGAGCCGAGGGGGGGCAGACCGGTACAGGAGGGGGGTAGAGATGAAAGGAACTGATGCCAGTGCGCGACTGGAATCGGGGTGTGGTTAAGTAAAGGGGTGAAGGGAAGGAGCGAAGCGTCCCCCGCTAGGGGACCCCCCAGAAATGTGCTCTCGTGCGGGGTGACAAGTCAACAGCAGCTTTGGGTGTCAGCCTCGCGGCAGGGCAGGGGGCTGGGCCGCGTGGCTGACAGGGCGGCGGGGCGTGGGGGACCTTGGCGCGCGGATGCTGGACGCGTGCCGTGCGCGGGTTGGCAGGTGCGGGATCAGACGGCAGGGCCTGGCACGGGGGTGCGGTGCCTCCCCGCTCAGCAGCGGTGGGGTGCAGCGCAGTGGGGAGCGGCGAGGACTGCGGGGACCGCATGGGGCAGGCGTGCCCATGGCAGACCCCTTCTCAGCGGTGCTGGGAGCTCAGAACGCGGCTGCCGTGTCCTCACCGGACTCTGAATGGGTCGGTCCCTTTGGGGAGGAGAGGAGAACCAGGGGCAGCTAGTCGGGGAGGGGGTCCCGGCCCCAGGCATGAGCCGCAGGGTCTGGATGCCGGGAACAGGGGTCCCCAGGAAGGCGGGTCAGGGTGGGGGGGACACCGGGGAGCCAGCAGCGGCAGGCTCAGCCGGGGCAGGGAATCAGACAGACTCCAGGAGGCCCGCTTTTGGGGGGAAGGATTAGGTGGCGATGCCAGCCCTCAGACCAGGCGACACCGGGACCCTCACACTCAGTTGTCAAGCGCTTAGCTTTCCCCCTCTCCTCAGCCAGAAAGTCTGAAACCAGAATAGTTCGACAAATACATGCTGGGGTGTGACAAATCAAAACAAGACCCCGAAGCTACCTTCTCTTATATATATTTTTTGCACTCTTTGTTATTAACAAGAATATTTCGCACACAGCCTGACAGTAGTACGTCCCCAGGAACCGGGGGGAGGTAAGTGAGAAAGGGAAGAAAGAAAAACCGGAATTACAGCGAAGACACGGGAAGCATCTCCAGCCGGAAAACCAATGTCACGTGGTCACAGTGATTCTAAAACAGAAACCCGGGTAAAAACCCCGGGGTTTTACACATCCACGCGCCCTTCATTCGTTCACCCAGGAAACACTCCCACGCGCTCACAGCGGACGTCGAGGGCTGGGGCGGGGGCAGGGGCAGGGGCAGGGGCAGGGG
>PVKZ01007658.1:0-21221 GCA_004027375.1 Macroglossus sobrinus | reverse complement strand
AATTGGTGTTTGCCCAGAGCTTCACAGAGAGGAGCTGGATAAACACGCGCATCCCTGGGTTTCTGGAGGCTTAAGGCCTTATCTCTGGGAGGCTGTGATGTCTTATGGTGCTGAGCTGCGGGCAGAGGGATGCCCCAGCATTTTCCCTGGCTGAGGTAGTCTGCGGCCCCTCTCCACGGGCACCCCATAGCTGAGCCTGACTGGGAAAGGTTTACCAATCCTTGGATCTGATCGATCAGGACTTTGAGAAGCTCTAAACGAAGTGAGGGCCTTTTGACTTCCAGTGTGAAATTCTGCTGCTCAGGGATCACTCCAAATACCGTCTGGGGTGCATAGCCTGTGTGGCCTCCACTGCTGCTGCCTGGCCGCGGGTCAGTGACGAAGCGAGGCCAGTGTTCCTAACTCTACGTTTGTGCCATGGGGATCTGGCCATCCCAGGGTCAGGCTTAGCAAACAGACACACGCACACACGTGCACATGCACATGTGCACGCACACACACATGCACACACACGTGCACGCACACACGTGCTCTCACACACAGACACACACACACGTGGCATCCCGAACGGTGGCACACACAAGGGGCTGTGAGGAAGAAGCCATCAGGGCAGGTAACGGGGGTGGCACCTGAGGTCGTCGGTTTGGGCTCCACATCCAGTCCCTGCCCCTCTTCATCCCCTGGGAGGCTGACCCAAGTGGACCACCCGTGCGCTCCTCGGCTCTGTGGCTTCCAGCCGGGTTCAGCTGATGGATCCCCAGCCACAGATCAAAGGGACGGAGGACAGCCAGGTCTTCCTTCCGCTGGCTGCCAGCCTGCAGGGTCACCTCGGGGGGGCTGGGTCGCACCCCCAAAAGGCCACCCCTCCTCTGGTGACAGACTCTTCCCTCCGGGGTGGCGGACTGCTTTCTCCTCTCAGCTTTGGGTGATGGCAGCTCCACCGCCTCGTAAAATAGTCCCTTTATGAGTAAACACTCCCCAAACGATCTAATTCGAATATGTTTCCAGTTGGAGCCGTAGCTAAGAAGCAACAGGGCAGATTTGGAAAATTTGTTACCCCGGGTTGAATTTAGTAAGGGACTCTGTGCCAACTCATGCACATTATTGCTGGTGTATGAGTGAATGCAGAAATTCCGCCTTTACCATTTCAAAAAGCATCTATCCACCCTCTCCCTAAAACTCAAGATTTAATAGGTTTTTAGATCCATTATGAATCTGGGTTCCTCACACCAGTAACGGTCCCAGAGGGCTGGATGGGGTATCCATTCTTTGTCCCTTTGACACTCTTTTCATCTTGGGGAGAAATCTGATAAGAAAAACCTCAGATTGTTTGCAGCTTTTTTTGTTGTTTGTTTGTTTTTGACCCTCCTTGACTTCCGGGCTTTGTGGAAGGAGTTGGTTATTGGCCAACAGTTGGGAGCTGACTGTAGGCGGCTTGGTAATATCCTAAGTGTCAGACATGACATGAAGAGTCACCCAGCAGATCTGGCGATAAGTCTGAGCAATGTAAAACAAGATTGTGCTCTGGGCTCTTTCCTGTGAATATAGCTCTTAATGATGTGAAACCCCTTTTGGATTATCTGGATGCATGCCCTCTTGTTAGAGAACGCTGGAGGAAAATGATTCGTAGCTTCTTTTTTGTTCTGTTATCACTTCGTGGTCACGGGGTAGAAGTGGAGTCAACCCACCTGCGGCTTCCGTTTCTTAACTCCCGTCAGAATAACTGGCTCGAGAATAACCGCTCTGAAGCAGAGCAGCTTGGTTTTGGATAGATGCACCTCCCGGCCGCCCAACACAATTGGGTTTATGTTTCAGCGGTTCTATATTGCAAGTTAATTTCTCTGGTTCCGGAAGGATGTGTGTTATAACCGCCCTGTAGGATGTATAAGGAGCTTCTCCCCTTAAAACCAGGTGCACCATGATCTTCATGAGAGATTGATCTGTGACCACGGTGAGCACCCGGTAACGCCTGCTTTGCAAAACAGCTGACTTAGCCAGGACAGGATGGGTTATGCTGCTGAAACGAACAAGCCCCCCAAATCCCAATCGATTAAAGAAGCGAAGATGTCTGTCTCCCTTTGTTCCCACACCCACGTAGCCAGGCTGGGGCTCAGCCCCACATTGTCACCACCCCCAATCTAGCTGCCAGAATACCCACTGTGTGGGACATTGCTGTCCCCACAGCAGAGAGAAAGAGAACCCCACAAATCACAGGCTAACTCTTAAAGCTTTTGCCCCCAAATAACAGGTATCACTTCTGCTCATGTTTCATTGGCCAAAGCAAGTCATGTGACGAGACCCATGGGGGTGGAATATGAGATCCTACTAAGCTCCTGGAAGGAGTGAGAGCCTGAATATCTGCAAGTGGTCCCAGCGACTTCTTCTTAGGGAAAATTCTGCCCCTGCCTGAGTCCCCGCTTCTGTAGACACTTCTGCTTCTGTGGGGTTCTGTCTCTTCAGGTAGCTTGTTTGACTGGGGGCATCACTTTTCACGGAAGCGTATTGTATTACTGTCCGAGGACACCATGACAAAGTGCCACAAGCCAGAAACGTACTGTTCCACAGTCCTGAAGGCCAGAAGTACAAGGTCAAGTTGTCGCTGGGCTGTGGTCCCTCTGGAGCTGCTAAGGGGAGCCCCTCTCTTCCCTATTCCAGCTGCTGGTGACCCCGGATGTCCCTTGGGGTGGCAGCATCACTCTAATCTCTGCCTCCATCATCACACGGCCTCGTCCTCTCTCTGTGTATCTGCGTCCAAACGTCTTTCCCATAAGGACACCCGTCATTGGATTAGAGTCCACCCTAATTTTAATCATGACCTAATTTTAACCTAATTGCCTCTACAAAGACTCTATTTTCAAACACGATCACAGTCACATGATACAAGAGGGTAGGATTTCAACACATCTTTTTTTGGGGGGGACACAATTCCACCCATCACAAATACCAAGCCTAACATCTACTTTATTGGTTTTCTCAAAGCGTTAGTCTGTGGTTTTGTTTTATTTTGTTCTGTCCCCGCACCCCACCCCCGCCACGTCCCCCTCAATAGGCTGTTTGGAGCATCTGAATCTCGCTTAGTCAGCAACAGATAATCCACACCCTCGAGAACAGATGCCTCGAGAACTGTCTGCCATTCACTCTCACCGAAAGCTGGGCCGGGAGGACACTCTGCTCAGACTCCTGTGAACAGCCCGCGTCCCGTTGTTGTCTCGACCACTGGCTACAGTTCTTTGGCGGGGTTTGCTTTCATTGTGTGTTTTAGTTGTTGTTTCGGCTGAGGAGAGCCTCTCTCACGTGAGATCTGAAGGAAGCAGCCTCTGGCAACCTTGGCGTGTAAGGCCCACAGAAGCAGAGCTGCCCTGTCGGGCACGGCAGTCGCCCCCATGAGAAGGATTCAAAGCCCCCTCTCCTTTGATCTCCCCCCTACCCTGGGTCCAGTGACGGTGTTTAGAGAATGCGCGTGCAGGTGTGGCTCACCTGTCATCCTCCTGTCCCGGTGGCTGCACCAGGACTGCCAGCGTGGGCTCCCGTAGGGGACGGTCCTCTCTGCCTTCTCACTTCTCACCACAGTCAAAAGCCTGACACTCCAAGCCTGGGGACAGGAAAAGGACAGTGTGGACCTGGCAGGCCTACAGCTGAACTGGCTTAAGAAGCAGAGGCTCTGCGGGGTTCAGGTGGCCCCACTGCTCTGGGCTGCGGAGCTGCAGAGGAAGGTAACGTGATCACTTTGCTTCTTCCTCCTGGCTCTTGACTCTCTTGTGCATCTCATCCCTTGGAGCCTCCTGGAATGGGCGGCAGGTTAAATGGAGGATCGAGGCCTTTGTGGTTTGTCAGGAACCCCAAATGCCATCCGCTTTCACCCACAGCACCCCCGCCTCTGCTGACAGCCAAGGGAGGGAGACCGGAGGTCCTCCGTAGCCCTTGGGATGGACTTCTTACAGGATGCTGAAGCTTCAGGGAACGGTGTGGGAGCCCCTGGTGGCATCAGTGTCTCTCCACGTCATCTGTGCATCAGGAACTGCGGGGAGCTGCTGCACTGGACAGATTCTGAAATCCCGCCTGCACGCACTGTGCCGGAATCCCGGGGGAGGGGCTTCGGTGTCTGTGTTACAGGTGATTTTGACATCAGCAGATCAAGAATCGCTGACCCCGACCCTCCAGGCTTTTGCCCTAGCTTTTGTCAGATCATGTCCAGGCCTTGGAGTTGTCTGGACTCTGAATTGTCCCTTGGCCTAACACTGAGAGACCCTTTACGAGTCATCCTCACCACTTCCGTTACTGAGTTCGTTCCAGAAACGACAGAGGTGGCGAAGTCTCTCACCGTCTCACTCAAGATGCACCGTGCGAAGGAAGGTCCATCCCATAAACGCTTTGTTTTCTTGGAGCGCGAGGTGTGAAGGACAATGAGAATTTTGTAACCGATCGTGTTTGCATTTTTGCATCAGCTGCTCCGACGTGCAGAATTACACGTGTGGCTCAGCTTTAGGGACGGGCAGGTTTCTGTGGCTCCAGCCGCTGCACATTCACTGTCTTTGCCTCTGACCTTCGCTTTCTCTATTTTCTTTTTTTTTTTTTTGTTTTGTTTTGTTTTGTTTTTTTAACTATATTCTTTTTGTGGAATTAGTGTAAATGCCAGGCAGGAGATTTTAGGGGTTAAAGTGATGTGTGGATATAAAAATAAACAAGCAGAGGTGGATGAGGAGGAAACTCACACCTACAGACAGAGGCGAACACCCACGGGTCTGTCTGGCTTTCGTCTTCCGGGCGTGCCCGCTCCTCTGGAAGAGAAGCCTTTCCCGCCTGGTGCTAAGTGACACTCACTCTTGCTCTTTCTCAGAATGACATGTCAAACGTTTTAACGTTTCTCTTCCTCACCGGCCTGCGATGTCCACGTGGGCTGGGAGCATGCCTGTCTTTCTCACGGGTATCGTCACCTCAGTGCCTCGCACGTGGCACTTGCCGTCTGATAAATATTTATTGGATAAGCAAACGGAGGGAGCTGCGAAGCTCCACGGCTCAGCGAAATACAGGGGAACTGACCACGAAAGGTGACACACGGAGCAAGGAGAGAGGCGGAAGGAGAAAGGCGGGCGGGAGGGGAGAGAAGAACCACACTGGAGGAACAGGAGACGCGGGTGTCCTTTCCGGGTTCGGAGAAGGGATGAAAGGAGCTGACGCTCCTGGCAGCCGTCCGGACCCGAGACGTCACGAACGGGCATCGGTTTTATCTTCGCAACGTTCTTAGGGCGACTGTCGGCTGCTCCCACTTTGCAGATGGAAGAACTGATCCCGAGGAGGCCGAACTGCCGGAAATCCACAAAGCCCGTGCGGAGCTGAGTCAGATTTGAGTCCGAAGGTCTGTGGCTTCTACGCTGAGGCCCTGTCCTCTGCAGCGCAGCGGCAAAGTGACAAACTCCAGAAGTGGCCACGCCTACTTCAGGGCGACCCCTCGCTCCACTCGGGGTCCCTGTCCCCGGCCAGCGGATCGGGGTCTGCTCACAGTGGGTCTCCTCCTCTGTGGGCAGCCGGGCAAGTAGCCAGGTTGGCAGAGGAGGACGAGAAAGCAGACACGAACGACCTTTCAACCTTGGCATCCATGCTCCGTGAAGATGGAGCACCCGATTATAATGAGGGGCCAACTAGCAGGGCAGAGCAGGGCCGAACACTTCACCCTTCACCTTGCCGGTGAGAGGGAGCGCTCGGGAGGGCTGCAGCTGCTCCCATGCCCACTCCCCCCACCCCCTTGCGTGCCTCCCCCCAGAACTGGCTGCAGAGGATCCAGCCCCGCTGAGCCGGAGGCCGTCAGGCTGTGGCTGGCCAGGGGCCCAGAGGGACGGGCCGCAGCTGGAGCCCTGCCTCAGCCAAGCAGCCAGAGCCGTGCAGGCCGGGGCTGAGGACGGCCCAGCTGTGGCAGCTGCGTGGCCAGAGGTGGATTCCGGCCACGTGTAATACAGTCTCCATGGGCGACAGGACCCTCGTCCGGACACTCTGACTCCAGGAGAGGAGGAGCGCCACGGGGCAGAAGGACCCTGTGTCCCCCGTGTGCCCTTCGATGCGGGACACAGTTCCGTATGTGAAAAACAAAAAAAGGCAAGGTGGGAACAGAAGCGGCCTTGGAGAAGTCGCCCGGAATAAAAAAAGGTCTCGAATCCCAGACAGCAGCGTCTGTTTCAGGTTGTGACCCTGCCTCAGCTGGAGCACCACCCTCTGCTGGAGCACCATCTTCTGCTGGAGCACCTGCCTCAGCTGGAGCACCTGCCTCAGCTGGAGCACCGTCCTCTGCTGGAGCACCTGCCTCAGCTGGAGCACCACCCTCTGCTAGAGCACCGTCCTCTGCTGGAGCACCGTCCTCTGCTGGAGCACCTACCTCTGCTGGAGCACCGCCCTCTGCTGGAGCACTGTCCTCCAGGTTTCTAATCAACGCCTTTGCAGCCAATGCTGTGGACTCGCGGGGATCTGAGTGTTGATTGCGGCAGAGAGAGGGCCGTGTGTGCCCTCGGGCTGGGGCTGTCTACACCGCTCCAGCCTGGACTGGGGACTCTCAGGTTCCATCACAAATACACTTGTTTCAGCTGATTTTTCTGCCTGGGCAGACTTTGACCCACCCTGTTAGTTGGATTCCTGAGTATGTCACCCTCCCAGAGCCTGGTCAACTACGACTCAGCCACCGTTTCTGCTCCAAAGGGAGCCCAGCCACGAGCAACACCCTTGAGTATTTGCATGCTGGATGGACAGGATAATCAAGAAGAACTTCTCAGCAGGAAAAAAAATGTGTGATGGAGAACAGCAGCACGCCTGGACTCCAGAGATGGCTAAAGGGAAGGATTTATCCTCATCTCGGGGGAAGAATGGAAGCAGCTGGGTATCCATGGTTCTTCTTGGCCGTTCGAGTCTCGAGAGCCCACGTCTCTGGCTGAACACAAATGTGAAGGAATGGCTGCTGCTTCCAGACTTGGCTTCGCCTGGTGTTCTAGGACTGGGCCGCAGGGCTGGCTTACTCAGAAACACTGCCCCGTCCAGAGAGACCGGTATGAGGCAACAGTTGGGGAGCAGGAGGATGGAGGAGCAGGGGTTTACTCAGAGAGAGCCGGAGAGCCACGTGGCCCTACTGGCTGGCACACGATAATGCTCAGCTGCATCCGCCAACCCACCCCCGCCCCCTGTGAAGTGGCCATGCCACAGCTGCTTCCTCTCTGGGGAGTCAACATCGCTCTGGTCCCCTCTCTCTAATCAAGGTCAGAAGAACATTTGGAAGTCATCTTGTGCTGCGGCCACTCTCCTGGACCCCGCGTTTTCCTGTTCCAGGTGGACCTGATGAGCGTCTAGGGGCACAGCTGTTTCCGGACACCTGGCTTCCTTTCAGAGGCTTGCATCTCAGAAGCCATCTGGCCCAACCACCCCAGGCAGGGTAGACTTCCCGCCCAAGCACCCCCGCCTGCAGCCTCCCAGCGTGCGCTCACGTATTTCCCAGGAGAGCCAGGCAGATTCCATGATGACGACATACGTGGTCCTTGTCCCTCAAGGGTCCACAGCCCAGGCAAGGAGCAGACTCCATGCACCACCAACTCTAGAACTAAGACTCGAACTAGAAAGTGCCAGGGGATCTGAGAAGGCTGCAGCCCGTACGATTCCTACCAGATGATATTCTGCAGAAGGCAAGACTAGGGAGACAGTAAAAAGCGATCGGAGGTTGCCAGGTGTTCAGCGGGCGTGTGTATGTGTGGGGTGGGCGGTGGGTGGGGGGAGCTGGGGACCTTTTAGGACGGTGACACCATTCTGTATGATGTCCACTGCAGTGGTGGACGCATGATCTTATGGTCATAGCAAAACCCACAGACACCAAGAGTGAAGCCCAATGAAAACCATGAACTTTATCTAACAGCCATGCACAAACATTGGCTTATCAATCGAAACAAACGCACTACACGAACGCGGGGTGTCGATAAGAGGGGGAGATTGGGGTGGAGGTGAGGAACCGTGTGTGAAATCGAGGCACCCACCCCTCGATCTTCCTGCACACCGAAAACCGCTGAAAATAACAAAGTCTATTGCTGTTTTTTAATTTGTATCTTTCAGTTAGCGTTGGCATTCACCATTCTTGTATATGAATTCCAGGTGTACAATAGAGTGGTTAGACATTTATATCATTTACAAAATGATCCCCCCCATTAGTCTAGTACCCACCTGGCACTCTACGAGATGATTACGATATTATTGACTCTGTTCCCAGCGCTGTACTTCATTCACTTCCCCGTGACTGTTCTGTAGGACTAATCGGTGCTTCTTAATCCCTCCCCCTTCTTCACCCAGCCCCCAACCCCTCCTCCCACCTGGCCCTCCCCCGGCGCTCTGCATGTACGACTTCGTCTCCGTTCTGTTTGTTCGTTGATTTGGTTCCTTAGAAGTCTATTAATTTTTTAAACTGTGCAAGGGGAAGAGCGAGGCAAAGAAATCCTGAGAGGGGCGGAATCATTCGGGGACGTTTGCTTGAAAGG
This sequence comes from Macroglossus sobrinus, assembly GCA_004027375.1. NCBI lineage: Eukaryota > Metazoa > Chordata > Mammalia > Chiroptera > Pteropodidae > Macroglossus > Macroglossus sobrinus. The sequence goes on along the minus strand of PVKZ01007658.1, from coordinate 12,726 downwards.
TGTGGGTTGCATGGTGGGGGGGCAGGGGATGGGGGCGTGAAGGTGAGGAGAAGGATGAGGTTAGCCATCAGCACGATGTCTCAGCTCGAGAGAGCAAACACCATGTCCCAAGGTCCCAGGATTTCTTAAAGCCGTCCAGTCCCACCCAAAGCCCGAATCTGCCTCCTTTTTTTTTTTTGGGGGGGGGGGACACAGCAAGGATCTTGAGAATCAAGAGACCCTGCGAAGCAGAGGGAGAAGGAAGGGAGGAGAACGTGGGGGACACAGCCAGGGAAAGGGGCTCTGGAACAGAAGGCACAAAGCACAAGTGCAATTAGTCAAAAAAAGAACTCGAAATTAAAAAACGATTCCACGCCGAGGAGGGGAGTAGCTACGTTAGTGCAGCCCCGAGACGCTTATGAATAATCCAAATGCCACGAGGTGCTGGAGCCGGAGCACAGTTAATTAATATGTACGGGAGCGGAGATGCACTTGAAAAACAACAGTGCTGTTTCCCCCTCACTCGAAGTGAAAATATTTCCAGAAAGACTGACACGTTTATTATTTTCTAACATAATTACCTCATTGTGGAGCATTTGTAATGGAACGCATTACACACGCTAAGCACCTGCCTGCCTCCCCGTAATGCAGTTTGCGGCAGAGGTGCTGGGGGAGGCAGCCAGGTAGGAGGAGGTGGGCTGGCGGGAGGGGAGCACGTCGCCGCCTTCCATGCCTGCTGCCTTCCTGAAGCCAAGCCAACCTTCTCCGTCTTCCTGCCCCCATTCCCTTCCCTGAGCCCACCGCCACCCACGCCTGGGTGCCTGCCTCTGGGAGCTGGGGACGGTGACGGATCGAGGAGCAAGGGTGGTGGCCTTGGGGCCCCCTGATGGCCGAAGAAGGCTGACAGGAAATGGCTGCAGCAGAAGCAGAAGCAGAAGAAGCTGGAGGGAGAAGGGTGGGATGAGTCGGGGCAAGTGCAGGAAAGGGAGCAATCAGCCCAGGACCGCAAACAGCCCCCGGGGGCAGAAGCTCAGCCTCACGGATGCTCTTGTGACTTTTTTGGGTGAGGAGGCTGGGCCCCTGGGTCCTGGTCCCGGCTTTTTTTTTTTTGAAGCAAAGACCAAAGTTTCCTTTGTCCCCCCACTGCCCAGCATTTCACTTCAGGCCTGAGGAGAGCCTCAGCCCTCGGCCTGGTGTCAGCCCTTTCCCTCCACACTTAGGGGTGCCTGCCCCGGAGTGGGGTGTCCAACCTATGCTTTCCCGGGAGAGGGGTGCCCTCTTTCCTCCCCTCCCCTGCACTGCACCTCCCTCCACCCCTCCCCATCCTCAGACACAGAGAAACCGGAAGCTGCTCATACCGCCACGTGCATGGTGTCCCCAACCCCTTCCCCTGGTCGTCCTTGTCCCCAGCTTCTGGCCCAGGCTCACCCCTTCCACTGCTTCTCCTCATTTCTTCCGCTCCTCCTCTCTCCACCCTCAGTCACCGGCTCCCTCCGGGAGGCTGCCCGTGGCCCTCCTCTCTGCACATGGCATGGGACTTGCTTCTATGGCTGAGAGGTACATCTCGTATCTGCATTTAGAGCCCGGCCACTTCTCCTGAGCTCTGGAATATGCAACTCCAGGTGCCTGCGGAAACTTTATCTCCTTAAAAAACCTCCGGGCCCCAAATCAAACCCTTTATTTTCTCCTCTGAACCTCCTTTTCTTCCCATTTTCGATTTCAGGACTGGCATCCGCCCCCACCCCCCCAATTCCCACAATGTGGAAAACGAGGGGGCTTTTCCAGAGTCACCTCTTCTCCTTCATCTCTCGTTTATTTATTTGGCCATGAAATCGATCTTGCACTTTCCATATCCCGGGGGTCTCTTTCCTATCGTCCCTGACACTGCCTTCCCTGCCTTGAACAAATCCACGGCGCGGAGGCAGGAAGTGGGGTGGGTTTGTCGAATGGATGAGCCTCCTCTCTCTCCATTCCATTGTCGGTATTGCTACCGCTTCTCTTCCTAGAATGCCGGCGACTGTGTTTTCCTCCTGCTTGAGAAGCTCAGTAACTCCCCGTGACACACGGGGGAGAGAGTCCCAGCCCCATGCTGGCCGATCTTGCACGCCCTTCCCTCCCTCCAGCCATCTCCCTGCTCCGTGCCCATGGCAATCCCAGCTTCTGTGCATCTCCAACCATAAAGCTCTGGCTCGTGCTTTTGCGTCTTGCGTGTGTCCTTCCGTCTGCCTGGACCACCCCTCACCGACCAGGGTTTGAATCCTAAGGGTCGGTATTCCAGTTATCTATCGCTGGGTGATGATGACTCACCCCAAACTTATCGACTTAAAACCACAGCGATTCTTTTATGACTGTCGCTCACAACTCTGGGCTCCACCGGGCTCAGAGAGGCGGTTCCTACTCAGGGTCTCTCAGATGGTTGCAGTCGGGCGGTGGCTGGCTTTGGGGTCACCTTGAGTGCTCTCTCACTCACATCTCTGAGGGGGGCTGCTGGCTGTCAGATGAGACCCTAACTGGAGCTGTCAGCCTCTCCAACGTGGCACGGGCTTCCTCCCGGCATGTCAGCCACGTCACAGGCAAGAATCTCAAAATAAATCAGCAAAAGCTTCACTGGCATTTGCCAACGTAACCTTGTAAGTCGCAAGGGCCTGCTCGGGTTCAAGGGAAAGGGACAGACATAGAGGCCACCCCTTAAGGAGGGAGTGGCATGTGGAACGGAAATGAGGTCGTAGCCACTGTCTGCCACATGTGACAACGCCTCCTCCAGGAAGCCCTCAGGGTCCCTCCCCCTCCCGTAGGCTAGGCCACCCCTGTGCCTGCCTCGAGGATCCATCTAATACCTATTATTTTTTTTGTCTGGTTCTTTGAAGGCACGGTCTGCATGTTACGTATCTTCACGCTTGGCACGTAGCATTTATGAAATGTTTGTCTGTCGACAACTGAACAAGCGAGGGACCGAGGGACCGATCGTAGCCCGGCCGCCCTGTCGGGAAGGCCAGGTGCCTCCAGCATGGCCACCTCCCAGATGCAAGTGGTCAGAGGCTCCAGCACAGCCTGCCCCACCCCAGGTCTGCGACCTGCCCCAGCAGGTGGGCACAGGCACAGACATTCAGGATTGTCCATCTGGCCTCAATACCACCGCCAACTTCATGCTTCTTCTCTTCTTCGATCTCCAGCTGTGGACTAAATAAAGGTGGCTCCGGGAAGAGTTCATCCCTGGGAAGCTGTGGGGGGAGGGGGGGCGCTGGTGGAAGGCTGACTCCCTCTCCCCGCCTGCCCCCGCCTCTCCTTGGCCCTCTGAGAGCTCCCTGCTCCTTTCCCAGCACCATTCCCCAGCTGCCTGCCCCCCCGATGGCTGTCCCTCTGGAGCGAGCATTTGCCAAGCCAGTCGGTGGGGCAGCTCCCTCGCGGGTGCCCGGCCCGGCCCCACCCCGCCGCTTGACAGGCTGTGTGCACGGGGACAGGCCTGAATGACTGTAATATGAACCGTGAAAGTGGATATTAAAGGCTTTATTGCAGGGTGAGGACTGCTAATTGCAACGTTCCTTTCAGGAAGCGAGAGCTGATGAGTCTAAGCAGCGGCACCCGATTATTATCACTCCGGCAGCGCGGCGCAGGGGAGAGGCGGGCGAGGGGGGCGGCAAGCGAAGGCGAAGGCGCAATTACCTGAACCTCATCCAAGGCACACGCCGCCGGCCCGGAATGCTAAAGGCAGATTGGTTCTGCTCCGAGCTTTCTCCCTGTCGCTGATTACCGATCCCCAGCCCTCCCCCTACCTCTCCCCAGACTTCTTGTGGAAGAGATGCAGTCTGTGACCACCTCTGTGACACCCCAGTTCTCCCTGGGCCCTACCAGGGACACGGCCCCTGTGTCGAGAAGGGAGGTTGTTGTCCAGGGCACTATGGGATCCAGCTGACCAGCCCCACGTGTCGCAAACGAGAAAGCAGCCTCAGAGAAGATGGGGGACCACCCCGTGTTACCCTCCTGGTAAGTGGCGGAACGGGACAGGACCCTTCTGCTGTCCCTGTTCCAGCTCTCATTGTGGAGGGCACGTGGAGACCACCTGAGTCTCCTTAAAATTAATTGGCAGGTAGAGGCCAATTGCCTGGCAGAGACGCAGGCAGCTGGTGGCCTCTTGCGATGAGCGTGTAGAAGAAGAACATGCAGCCCTCGCTGGGGAAATAACTTGTAAACAGCATCATCAAAACTCTTCGTCGCCATACTCCAAGAGCATTTAGTGGCTGACAGTTTAAAAACCCGCTTTCAGACATTGATGCATTCGAATGCTGTCGCGCACCCCCTGGGCAGGTGCTGGGCACCGGAGATACGGGGGTGACAGATGACGTCTCCATGCAAGGAGTCCACCGCTCAGCGTGGGTGACAAACGAGCCACCCGACAATTAAGGTATTGTGTGGAAAGCACCAGATAAAGACGGGCACGCATACATCACTTCCTTTCATTTAATCGCATAAATGTCAGTGATTGCCCATGAAAAGCTAATACTACAAGGTACAATCTGCCAATTACCGATGGAGTAAGGCACCCGGGAAAAGGCTAGAACAGTTCCGAGGTGGGCAAGCTCGCCATGGCACGTGGCAGTCCGTGGAGGGTTTGCTACAAAGGCAGGCTCTGATGGACGGGTGGAGATTCAAGAGGCAGTGAGGAGGGGCAGGAGTAGACAGAGGGAGAGAAGAGGTGGGTTTCATTCCTGCATCTAACTGGAAGAATCTGACTCCTCTTTACCCCCACCTAAGAGAGTTCGTGGTTATTCATGCCACGGGGAAGGCGGGAGGGCATAACCAGAGCGATGCATTATAGACCTGAGCGTAAAATTAAAAATTATAACTCTTCTGCAATAAAACATAAAAAAACTTTTGTAACTTTTATCATAGGTAAAAATATCTCAGGACACAAAAAGCGTGAATAAAATCGGTGAGTCGTACTTCACGCTTTTAAAACTCGGCTCCTCAAAAGCACCGTCAAGAAAATGGAAGTGGAAATTACAGACTGGGAGAAACTAGTCACAATGCATATGTCTGGCAGAAGACTTGTATCCAGAATATATCAAGCTTTCTTACAACTCAAAGAGAATTCGATAGAAAAAAAGGGGAAATAGTTCGCCAAAATAAAGAAACCCATGAAAAGACAGTCCGCGTTATAAGTCATCGGGGAAATGCAAATTAAAAACCCAATAAGATATCACTGCACACACCTACTGGAATGGCTGAAATTAAAAAGACTCACCATACGAAGTGTTGGTGAGGATGTGGAGCAACTGGAGGAATCCTGTGCATGATTGGTAGGAGGAAAAATGGACCAACCACTTTGGGAAACAGTCTGGCGGTTTCTTATAAAGCCAAACGTAGACTTAACAGATAATCCAATAATTCCACCTGTATATATTTATTTCCCCAAGCGAAGTGGAAACATATATCCATACAAAGACTCGCGTGCTAAGATTCGTAATAGCTCCATTCATAAAAATCCCAAACTTGAAAAGACCCAACCTCCGCCATCAGAATGGATAAAGTGTGTGGCCTATTCACACAATGAAATTCTACTCAGCAATCCTCAGGATAAACTGCTGATACGGGCGGGAATCATATGAACCTCAAACGCATTGTGAGCGAAAGACGCCGAAGATTATATGCTGTATGATTCTCTTTATATAAAATTCTAGAAAAGGCAGAATACCACAGGGTGACAGGAAGCAGACCAGAGGGTGCCTGGGACTGGTGTTAGAAGTAGGGATTGACTGTAAATAGTCACAAGGATGCTTTGTCTGGTTCTTCGCTTTTTCGAGTTTGTTGGGATGCATGGATGTGCGCGTTTGTCAAAACCGATCAAACCGAGTACATTTTGCTTTATGCAAATTATATCTCCATAAAGTTAATTTTTTTAAGCAAATGGGAAAACCCCATGGTATGCTATCATGTGTGTTTCATCTGTGTGTAAATATGCACATTTCCACATACGTATATTAAGGCATAGAAGCATCCAGAAAGATGAAAGCAAAATGGCTGTATTCTTGACCTCTGGCGCGAGAGGTCGGGGGAGACGACGATGATTAAGACAAGTGGTCTAAGGGACGTGAGCCCTAATTTTTCCAAGGGAAAGTGTGTTCCCGTATTACCTGGTACTTAGATTTTTCAGGAGGCGTGAGCAGTAGACGCAAAGCAAAGTTTGTTCCACACCAAAAAAAATCAATCGAATATCTTTTCCTCTTTGCACCAACCATTCCCTTCAATTATTTATCGAGCATCTATGATGTCTGGCACTATCCAGCCAGACGAGTGTTTTTTCTTTCTTTCTTAGCGCTGACCTTTCCTCCATCTCACTCAAAAGAAGCCAGAGAGCCTAAGAATCAACACCCATCATTTACCCGGCTGGGGGACCAATTTACTCAGAAATGTGAAGACTCACTTTTGCTGAATCATAACAGCACCTGCCACACAGAGCTCCCGAGGGATTCCGTGAGAAAACAAAGGCCAAGAGCTTGGCGTAGAGCTCCATAAACAAGCGCTGAGATCAGTATTTTATTGGTATTACCATATTGCATTGATTCCAAGACGGAGTTGTCCATATGTTAATATTTCCAGAATTGGCCGCAATTTACAATCAAGGTCACAATTGATTTGGCAGGGTTTTTTTTTTTTTTCTTTCTTTTTCTTTCCTGGTACATCAAATAATGATGTGGCTTACAGTCTTGGATTCTGTGAACTATGGTGATGGCATTTTGCACAGAGCTTTTCTCCGAGGTCCTGGCGATATTTAACCAGCATTAGAAACGGGGAGAAAAGCTAATCCTCCTACCAGCCTAGGAATGATTTAATTAAACCGTCGCTGCCACTACCCCAGCAACAGAATGTTCCATCTGGCACAGCTGTCACTTCGGGGAATGCCCGGCTGCCCAGGCGCTGCTTAGGTACCACTTTTTGTCCACGCGCTGTCTCTTCCCTGTATGGTCAACACTGGCCTCTTGCTTTTTGGCCAGTTTACCTCCATGAGCCTCAAGCTCCCCACCTGCGGGCTTTCTTCTGAAAGAACAGATCACAAGTAACCTTGGGGAAGCCCTCTACCCACTGTCTCTGTTCCCCCCGTGCCATGACTATCTGAATATTTTGATGCTGCTATTGTGGTATGTACCCACTACAAATCTTATTGGTACATCAGGTGGGTTCTCAGTAGCAAGCTACGGAAGCCGACCGGGATTGCTTTGGAAAGAAAGCTGGAGGCTCGTCGAGTTGGTGGGAAGGGTGAGAACCAGGCTGGGAACACGAAGAAGCAACAGAGAGCAGGCAGACAGGATGTCCAGGCTCTGCTGATACACCATCACCACCTACCACCCCCACGCCAAACCCAGGACCCTCTCAGCTGCTGCAGCGACCCTCCCACACGCGTCCGTGCCACTCCCTCGGTCCCCAGGCTCTCTGTGGGAGCATTGAAGTACTTGACCCCAGCCCTGTGCGCTCACCCTACTTCCGGGGTGGATAATGGGATGGATGGTCATCTGCCACCCACCACGACTCACAATGGGGAATTCCTGTTACTTGGGAAGGTAGTAAATGGATGCTCTAGGTAGCTAAAAAAAATTAACCAATCTTCACTACATTTGTTTTTAAAAATGCTTGTGTTTTTGACACTAGGGACTAAAAGGTTTCACCAATTCTAGTGCATCCAGGAAGGACATCCAGGATGGGGAGGGTTCAGATGGAAACCAGGGTGTTTAACCCAGAGCAGAGAAGATGGAGAGGAGCTGCCGGCTCTTGCGAATATTCAGAATTCTCGGGTAAGAGAGCATTAGCTTGTTTCACACGGCTTCATCAACAAAATCATTCCCTCCCTGGCCACAGGATAAAGTCAGTCTCCTTAGCATGGAGCCCGTATCCACTTTCCAGAGCCTTCTCTGAGCTCATCTCTGTGTTCTAAAGAAGCCAGTGTCAAAGGAACATAGCCCGGGGCACTCGCAAAAGGCAGAAAGACAGTTTTTATTCAGACGGCCGCAGTAGGGGAGAAAGTCTCCGGTATAAACAGGACAATGATGATGCTGAGAGTATCTTTGTTTTGGTTCAAACAAAGGTGACCCTTTCAGGTGGACAGAGCGGGAACAAAAGAGGCTACTCAGGAAGGGGAACGGAGTTTGGCAGAATGGCATTTTCTTGAGCGGAAACGCAACACGAGAGCTGGAGTGGCCTTCGGGGACACAGAGCAATGCAGGAGAAAGCCAGGCTGAGCTTCGGCCAAGCCCCTTAGCACAGCGTGTGGGCGAGTCCTCGGCGCCACGGTTAGTCCCGGGCACAGGCAGCGAGTGACATCGGGAGGCCACGGGAAGGGCCTGGGTTTGTCATCTCTGCTACGGCGTCCCCGAGCCGAGCGTGGAGGTTAGTAGCGCTGTTTGTGGAGTTGACAAACGAATGTGTGCGTGCGAGGACTCGTGGCCTCATCGGTGGCCGTGGGCACTCCTGCCGGGGCTGGGTTTAATCGGCTCTGACAAACGGGCTGGCGTGTTTACCGTGGGTCCATGCAGGGCTGTTTGAGAGACGGAGAGACATCGTGGAGAGGGCACGGGGAGGTGACGTCAGTCCTCACTACTCGTACGAGAGCAGCGTTGAACGAGGTGACTGACCACCCCCCCCGGGTTTGCATTTTTCACCTCTCAAATGGGAATGATATTGACGACGAGCTATTCAGGTTGATGGAGGGATAAGTGAGATTTGACAGACAGGGCATCTAGTCTACCCAACAAAGTAGGGTGCTGAATAAAGCTTACTTCCTCTCTGCCCAAATGGGTGTGATCATTTTGTTCTGCCCAAATGGTTATGATCGTTTTGCTCTGTTGTGTCCCAAAATGTGAGCGTACGTCCAAGCGTTCGGGAGGACAGGGAGAGCTCAGCCACCCAGTGTCACTTATGATTGAGAAGTCAATAGAAGTCTTGCTTTCGATGACCGGGGCTCCCGAGGTCCCTATGGCCCACGTGGCTGCACTAGATATCCACCTCTCTCCATCCGGACGTGTGGGGCCGGGCTCCCCCAAGAGAGGCCCAAGTGCCAGCTACATGGGGGTCACGTGAGCATCAGAACCAAGCTGCTTCACTGGACACCCAGACCGCCAGGCTCACGCCAGACTCTGGGCACCCGGATGTGAGCCGGCTCCCTGAGGTGATCCTACGGGTCCTGAAGCTGGGGTTAACGACGAGGCCCCAGGTTCTCCCCCGGAGGCCAGAGCGTGCCTCCCCAGCACCAGCCTCAAAGCCTGCACGGTCTCCATAGCGACGCGTCTTTCTCGATGCCTGGGGATCAGAGGTCACCTGTAGTACTCCATTTCCAAACATGGGAAGAATAACACAAAAAGGCCCATCCTCCCGACGCAGGGAGGCTGTCGTGCCCTTCTGAGGTCACGGTCCTCATCCCTCGGGCTCCCTTCCCCTTACCTCTGCAGGCCTCAGTTCCCCCATTCGCTGAGAGGCTCTAAACACTGAAGTTTATTCTGTGGCATGGCCGACTGGTCCTGCTTTGCCCGCTGATGTCCCCAACGGGCCCACTGGCGCAGATGGTCACCCTACTTGGCACGTCATAGGTTCTCACCCCCACCTCACAAGGTCGCAGTGAGGGCGGGCTGAGACGATGCTCACAGACCCTTGCTCCTCAAGTGTGGCACCTGTCCCAGGAGCCCTCCAGAAAGGCAGAAACGTGTCCCCTGCCAGATCTGCCGGTTCAAGAGTTTCATCCACAAGACGCCCAGGAGACTCATTCGCATGTGGACGTCCAAGCAGCTCTGGCTTGGTACTCAGCGGACGATGGGTCTTTCCACGGCTTCCCTGACAGAGCTGACGACACAAAGCGCCTCTGACAGAGGGGTCACCCCACCTATGTACGTCTCCTTCAAGAAACAGGCCGAAAGCAATGTCAGCGTCCCTGTGCTGGGGCTGAGGCTTTCGCTCTTCTAAGCTTCGAGGATGGAGTTGCAGGATGAGGGTAGACCCAAGCGATGCTCTAAAATTATAGGTGTCCACAGCGTGAGCGCAGGAAGCACTGATTGAATCAAGGTGGGTGCCTCGGACAGTCCCACTCAGCCGACGCTTAACTGGAGACGCTCCAGCTCATTCCGACATCAGGATGTGGTGAGTCGTCAGATCATCCTGAACCAGTGACAACAGTCCCGCTGGCAGAGCTGCACGGGGTCCTGGCAACATGGGGACCTGATCCCATGAAAGCCCACGAGGGGTGACGACTCACTGATGAGACACAGGGTGTTCCCACGATGCCCCTCGAGGTCCTCGGGGATGCCCTCATTAGCATACGGCCACAGTTCCATGCCCAGCCTGCAGGTGGCAGCCAATCGGTCTTTATCTTCCTCAGCGGCTGTGCCCCACCTGTGTCTTCGCTGAATGAGCCTTGCAAGGCTCAAAGAGAGCACGGCAGAGAGAGAGCCCACTCAGAGTAACGTGGAACGTTTAATCGCGGAGGCCTGGCTATCACGACGTCTGAAGCCATCGACGAGGCCCGGAGCCACGGAGCCTTTCCACTTCTGCACCTAGAGATGCCGACGGCCCTGCCTGCGATCATTCACCGCTGAGAAAAATCTCCGTTTGCATATCACGGTCAGGACATTACCCTTGCACTTTCCTCGCGGAATGGCCCGTTGGAGAAAGGGCGATTCGGAAACTCCACGGGGACTCGGCGACCTCAGAAGCCATGAGACCAAATATCCATCTTTACGTGGCTCCATGGCCCAATTCCGCCTGCAGATAAAGGCCAAAGGCACAAGTGGGGAAAAAAATTCTGGAGGAATTCAAGGGACTGGGGAGACAGGTATAAGCAGCTCCACTAAGTAAATGCCGTGCAGATGGGAAGATTAACTCATGCCTTGGGCGGGGGGGCAGGGGGTGGGGTCTTCCTGGAAGGCTCCCCAGAGGAGGTGGCACTTTCTCAGGGTTCTGAAGAATAAAAAGGAGTTATTTTCGCAAATAAAGGAATGGGCGCGTGTGGGGAAGGACATTTCCGGCAGGAGGACTCTGCGGGCGCTGGAATCTGTAGGGACAAAGTTTCTTCTGGAAGATTCTCTCCCCAGATGCTCTGCATGGAGTTGGGGACCGGTCAGTATAAAAACGTTAGGTTGTAAGCTCCTCGAGGGCAGAATCACGCTTCGTTTAGAATCCCCGCGGTCTCCAAAGGGACTTGCCGAGCCCATGAAGGAACTTTAAGCAGAGCTGGAGGCCCACACACACAATTTTCAAGGCCTTTCCTCGCCAGGAGCCACCGCTTTCCCCAATTCAAAACGCCCGACGCCTTCACCTGGATTCAGAAGTGTGGTTTCTCTTTGCCTCACTTTAATCCCCACAGAATTAAGAGAGTGAGGCAGGAGGAGTGGATTTATGGCCTCGTCTGAATTTCAAGAGGAATAAGAACCATCACAATTAAAACCAAATCTCCGAGAGAGACGATTTTGATCTCTTTCAAGGGGAGAGCGGGCCCCCTCTGCTTTGCCGGCAGCAGCCATGGGGGTGGGGGACGGGGGGAGGGCCCTCGACGGGGATTTAAATCCTACCAAGCAGAGTTGGGAGCAAACGTCTGGGGAATGCCGCCACCTTCGAAGCGAATTTTGTGACAGCTCTTTCGCCGCGGGTGCACGGGAGACTAAACACGGTTTTTAACAGCTCGCGCAAGCATGAAGAGGTCCCCTCTCTGCCACGCTCCTTGCTCTTTCTTCACTCACCATCTCCGCTCGGAGCTCTCTCTGCTCCCTTGGGTGGGTCACCTATGTTTCCGATGGCTCTGGAGGGGACAGATGATGAGGACTCCAGGGATCAGGGATTTATTTGCTCGGAGTTGGTTAAAATAAAACACTTATAGCTGCCAGATAGTGCGCTCTGGGCCTGAGGCTTCACAAAGGTATTCTTTGATGTAGGAACGCCCCAGGTATTAACTTTTCTTCTGTACATGAGAACAGAGGCTCAGAGAGGTTACAGAAGCGGCTCAGGGTCACACAGCTGGTGGGTGGGATTTGAATCTGTGTACTCTGACTCGGAAGCCTGGTGATTTCCTGTCTGCCACCTTGAGGCAGGAGACCACGGGGGAAGGTGCGCCCCGAAGCTGAGGAGAGGGAGGGAGGTGAGGAGCTGGACTCGCTCCACCGGGGCGTCTGGGTCTCTCTGGGAACTGCCCGTCCACCTCCTTTTCCAACCTTCTGGAATCTTCCTCAGGACCTCCTGAAACGTGGTAGGGCCTCTGTGAGCCCAGAAGGCGGGGCCTTCTTCCTCAGCTATGTCCTCGTGACGGTGGCATCACAGTGAACCTCGGACAAGGCGAGTTAACGACTTTTCTACGTTAATTTAGAAGGAAAGCTTCCCTCCCCCAAGAGTCCAGAAGCCAGAGCCTGCGAAACCGAGGGGGGGGGGCAGTTCCTCTTCTCCCCAGGAAATGTCTGTGGGGAACGATTCTGATTGTCACATCCCTGGAAGGAAGCGTGCTGCTGGCCTCCAGTGGGTGGAGGCCAGGGATGCTGGTAAACAGCCTACTACGCGCAGGACGGCCCAGATCCACGGCTAAGCAGTCTGGGCCAAAGCCCAGGGGGCCGGGAGGGCGTCCCCTCTCTGAGGCGAGGGTGGCACTTGTACACGCAGGTGGCACACCAGGCTGGGGTCTGGCTGCGCTTGCCCACCGGCCAGCCTTGGGCCTCAGTTTCCCCTCCGGAAAGCGAGGAGATTGTGCTGTCGTTGGCTCTTCCCACTGTTGTGGTTCCTGGTCAC
>PVKZ01007657.1:0-21221 GCA_004027375.1 Macroglossus sobrinus | reverse complement strand
ACACATGCATTTCACACGGATCGCTGTCATCATTTTAAAGTGAACGGTTCAGTGGCATTTACAACCGCCCCGGGGGGCTGCATTCCTTCTGGATACAACCTGCTTTCTCCAGCTTCTAGTGGCCTCCGGTCCCCTCGTCCTCTGGCGCCCCCTCCCCCCCCCCGCATCTTCAAAGCCAGCAACGGCTGCTGGGGCCTCTTTCCGGCTGCATCTCTGTGACCCTCCTTGTCTGTTGTCCCCTGTCCCTCCTGCCTCCCTTGTATCAGGGCGTCCTGTCAGCCTTACTGATCCCTGATCATTTCCTCATCTTGAGGTCCTTAGCTTTGTCTCATCTGTGGAATGAGACATAACATATTCTCAGCATCCCATGATTACGAGTTGGATATTTCTTTTTTTTTGGGGGGGGGGGAGTCCCTTGATTCAGCCCATCAAAGAAAACAGATCCTCATCTCAGAGTTAAAAAAAAAGAAAAATCTCCAGTCACTTCTGTCTGTGTGTCACATGAGAGGCGATGGCCCCTGACAGCGTTCTTTACTTTATACATGAGCCGCCCTCCGCGACCCCAGACAGCCTGTGCTGCTCACCCCGCCTGTCACCCAGCGGCTCGTCATCTGTACGCGGGGAGCCAGGCGACAGTGACTCACAGCCTGCTGCTTCTCTCCGGCAGAAGGGACGTGAAATGCTGTTCTTGCACCGGCAGGAAAGAGCTGTTCTGAGTGAAGCCGCGTGGAAATCCAGGTTCTGCATGTCGGAGCCCAGAACAAGGGCTGTTGATGGCAGGGACCGAGCGAGGCCCCTTGCTAGCTCACGCACGTCCTATTGAGTCGCACTGACTCGGATAAAGGCGTCTCCAAAGGCATTGATTTGCATAGTAATCCATCGAGGGGTACAACAGGAAGTGGAAGGCTCCGATATTCACCCACAGACTCCATCTGCGCATTTACGTCGTGGCAGCCTCCCTGAAAAGCTGTTGAAGCATTAAAATTGGAGCTGTTTCTCTTTTTTTGGTCATGGGACTGTATCTCAATGAAGGCAGGCGATAGGAAAGCGATGACAAGCAGTGGGGCAAAGGCCAGTTTCTGCGTAGGTCGTCCATTGCCATAAACGGAGCGTTGAAAATAAAAAGCTAAAACCGGAAGTCTCGGTCTGACCTTGGCTTTCCTTCTCTTGCAAAAGCGTCGGGTGCATGAAACTCAGCATGAGTGTTTTCTGTGTTTGTTTGTTTGTTTGTTGTGTTTTGTGTTTGTGTTTGTTTTTCTTTTTTGCACACGTGACATGCAAATCTCCCCCCAAGACGATGCTTGGCACGAATCGAGTGCCAAGACACCTGTGGACGGCTGCCACGAGCATCTGAATGAGACCATGACAGCGGAAAATAGACTTTGCCACCGAGAGAGAAAACGTGCAAGGAGGAATCACGGCTGCTCGATTCTAGATCATCGAGAAGTAAGACCTGTGGGAGCACGCTGCCGATTCCTAGTTTTTTCCCTACAAGTACGGACAGCCCAGAATATTATTCATCATGGATTTCTCATAGGTGGGCTCTGTGTTTTGAGCAGAGGCGTGGGGTCTGTTAGGGATAATTGGGGTTCGCCATTGCGTCTTTCCAGCTGTTTTCTGGGGCACCCTTTGGGGAAAGAGCATAACCTCGCTTGAATGAATGGCTGATATTTTCTTCTAGGTTTGGGGAAAGACAAACAAACCAACAAAGCATTTCACCAGGCACGTGGGAGTTTCGCCTACTCATGGCTGGAGACAGAGAAATGATTCGGTAATTCGGTGATTTGTGTGGAGTAATAATATGAAGTCGGCAAGTGCTTGGGAGGAAGGGACCGCGGGTGAGATGGAATTAAGAACTGTTAGGAAATCAAAGGCTGGCCGAGGAGGTGACTTTTGAGCAAAGACGCGGACAGACCATGTCACGCGCTGTGTCCTGGCATCGCGGGGCCATTAAAAAAATAATAATAAATCTTCGTTTGGTTGTCGCTGGACCACCCAGGATGGAATTCGCATTCCAGTGCCTTCCGAAGGGAGACCTTCATTTATTAAAACTCAGGGACAACTTTCGTCTGTCCCAGCGCCCAGCGGGTGCCAGAGGTCCTCCTGTCACACAGACTTGTGGGTCCCTCCCAGTTCTCCCGCGGTGTGTGAATTCCAGCTTCCAGCTTGGATGCAAAGCGTTGCTCCTGGCTTTGGCAGTGTCACAGTCACATGCATGCTCGTCCCAGGGTCTTTGTTGTCACTGTCCTTGTCACTTGCGCTCCATGCGGGGGGTGGTGGATTTCCTTACTTTTTTTTTGTTTGTTTCCCAAGTGAAACGAAACATTTTGAAGAATATCGGTTGTGTTTTACGCAGCGTTTTTACATGCGCAAGTCCTTTCATTTCCGTGTTGTCGCAGACAGGCATTGAGACACAGCTGTGTCGTGGCGAATTAAGCGTCTGCATTCCTGCTCTCCGGCTGGCCTGACGTGACATTGAGATATACGTCCCTGCACAGGAGCTGTGCACAGCAAACCCGTCTGTATCAAGATCTCTTATCCCCAAATGAACGGGGGTCATTTGTTTGTGCTTAAAACTTGCTGCTCTGGAGAGAAGACTCGTGTTTTTTTTGTTTTGTTTTGTTTTGTTTTCAAATGAGGGCGTTTGTCAGCTCTTTGCTTGTCTAGCTGAGCCAGGCCGTGGGAAAGGTGCTGGGTCCCGTTTATATGATATGGTCCAGTTCAGGTTCATATTAAGACACAGGAAATCTTTTTATTTCCTTTCAGGCAAATATTGGTTGAAAAAAATCACTCCGTTTTGACAGACTTCTGCTGGACGGGAAAATGCCCCTTGAACCCTAAAACCCTCATCATCTCATCGTAAGTTACAGGCTTAAGGGCATGTGCTCCTTCCTCTCTGGGGCAGTCACGGAGGGACCCGAGCGTGTAAGGCCTTGGACATGAAGGGGGTGCAGATGGGGGCAGCTCAGCCGGACTCCCAAATTAAACTGACTTCTCAATCTCATCCCTCCGTGAACCAAAAAAAGGAGCCGTCTTTCCTTTCCCGTTGGAATGGATCGCTGTGGGCCAAATTCTTAACGCAAAACAAACAAGGACCTTTTGACGAGTTTCTGTGCCGAGGTCGGCCACTTGTTCCCACGTCCCCTGACACGGTTCAGCCGAGTGAGAGAGCGGCCGCGGTTCGCGGAAGGGATCTTTATTGCCGTGGGGTGCCGAGAAATACCTGGAAGGGCCCACAACGGGGGGGACACTAGCAAACCGCAGCTTCTGGGGTTCAGCTCAACTTTACATGAAACCAGAGCGGAGTTTGCATCGCGACGTGTTTCTCAGTGTTCGAGAGGGGAACAGTGATGAGCGTTTACGAAGTACGTGTGTTTTCAGAATAAATGAGGACCCGGGCTCCTGCCTCCTCTCTCTGTGCTTGTGTCACGCGGTAAAGAGACGGATTCTCAGAGAGCCGCCTCTCGCCACCAGCCGGTTTGGGTCCAGAAGCAAGAATCGGATCGTCGCACGCGCACCTAACCCATCGTCCCCTTTGGGACGGGGTAGAGTGTAAGGAAGAGAGGAATTTCGAGTCGCAATCCGCACCGCAGTGTTCTCCGACGACGCCCCGACCCTTCCGGCTTTCTCGTTCGTGAAATTTTACAGCAGGGCGAGTGAGCAGCCGGGACAAAGCCTTGCAGTCGTCCATGGCTGGTTTCCACCCCCGAATCCCGGGGGTTCAGGCCCACGTGGATGTGGCCACACGCAGCGTTCTCTAGCGCAGTCGTCCTCATGGTGGTTTAAGTTAGAGGATGGTGAACGTCGCGGCTGCCCCGCCGTGCAGGGGTGTGAGTGAGGTATTCGTCATCCACCTGTGGGCAGGAAACAGAGACCCGAGGCCACAAAGAAGCAGGATGCTCAAGGCAGAGTGACGGCTCGTCCCCGTGGTCGTACGGACGATCCCGTGCCTTAATTTCTTCATATTTAAAATACAGATAATGAAAGGACCCACTTTATGAGTTTGCGATGGTGGGCAAATGAATTACTTTCCCTAAACCCTCTAGAACTGTCCCTGGCATAAGGCAAGCGTGGCGTAGGTGTTTATGAAATTAAGTGACTCCAGAGGCAAGCTGAGTGTCTCTGACTCTGAAAGTTTGGGTTGAGGTAGCTCCAATCGCCTCTGCCTGTGTGTGTGTGTGTGTGTGTGTGTGTGTGTGTGTGTGTGTGTGAGTGTGTGTGTATTATATCCTACATGTATCAACTTTTGCAACTCTATCTGATAGAAAAGCAAGGGTGAATTATTTCTCTGATTCTGTAATTAAGTATAAAATTCACTACTACTGAGAAGAGAAACTGTTGGTGACTTTAATAATAATAATAATGATCAATAAAGTTATCAATATTATTATTAATCATTATTAATACCAATAACTGTGGGTGACCTTAATAATTAATTATTGATAATTACTATAATTAATATTACTAACATTAATACTTTAATGATAATTACTATTAAGTGTTGTTATTAATGTTAACAATAACACTAATAATTATTATTAATATAATTATTGATATTAATATAAACATTATACCTCCTTCATCCGGAGGTGGACTCTACTTGTCTAATTCTTAGAACCCTAAAGCCCCCTTTCTCAGGGACCCAGGGGTGGGAGGCCAGCCATGCCTGGTGTTCCCGCGTCTCCACGGCGACCCCCGACCTTTGCGTGAGGTCATCTCAGCACACGTAGCTTGTCACTGCAGCCACATGCGTGAGCTCGGGCAAAACCAGCAGCTGTAACCCATCAACCCCCAGAGTCACGAGAAGTAAGGCATCGTTGTTGTGTCCAGACAAGGAGATGGAGATGTTTGTTACGCAGCCATAGCCCACCGACAGGTCAGCTCTGCCGAGGCCACAGACGTGCTGACGCGCATCAGGGTTTCCGAGTCAGGATTCATCGCGCCGAAAGGGCGTACAGGTCGCTGCTTCTGCGTCCTTTCGGCTCGGGTGTTTATGCTTTGAGAATGAATGAGATCTCAAAGAGGTGGAACGCAATAGAATTTCCTTCCCCTGTAAAAGGAAGCTGTGAGAGCAAGTTTCATCTTTCTTCTCCTTTACAACATTTTTTCGTGTCCGAAAACCACATTTCCAATGGGCTGTCGGGATGATCAAGCATTAGACATCCCCTTTCTAGTCTTTGTCACTTTTGTGCAAAAGAAGAAATATGAGAGAAATTGGAGGGTTTCTCCCCTTGGCTTATTATATTGAAAGAATTTATCCAGAACATTATAAGGATATTAAGAGTACTGAACTGACTCATAAGAGCCAATTATATTTAAGAGTAGGAGTGTAGAGAATACAAAATAAGATCCACATGACCTGCTCCTTCCAGAAAATCACTGCTTGATCACACAGGATTAAAAAAAAAAAATCCAAATGCTTTAAACAATGGGAAGCAATTCTTATCGTATGCAGGCTTCGCTTGGGACAGGAAGACCAGGCAATTGTTTTAACTTCAAAATATTTCCGAGTTAGGAGATAGTAGCTGTGGACATGTAAATATGTGCTAATTATCCAGTTTGGATACTTTTCAATCAATCGATCACCAAACAGAATTTCATTCACTTGTTAAACGTGGATGAATGGGCTTATTTGGGTATCTGTGCTCTTCTGGAAAACTCTGAGGTGTCTGGCTCTGTGGGGTGGTTAAAAATACTCTCCTGGGTATCCGTGCGGTGTCACACAGCACGGAAAGATCTTGGAATGGGTCGCCAATTGCGTTTTAACGCTGGACGCAAGTACCCGCGGTGTCGTTTCGAATGCGGGTGTCGCTTTTCCTGCTCCCCCCGTTAACTCTGCGAGCTGTCGTTTCTCGAAGCAGAAACTGATCCCTTTTTTACAAAACGGAGGAACTAGGAGTTTTTAACATGAGATTTTCGGCGCTCTGAAAATTAGAACCCGTTTAGCGATCCATTCTGTAAATCGCTTTGATCGCGAGGAATATCGTGATGTCCATATATAGCATAGGCATTGACAAAAGTATCGCATGCTCATACACCCGATGGTGGCAGAGAGACGGGTGTGCACACGTGTGAGCTCGTGGAGACAAGTTACGTGGGGACGGAGGGAAATGACGGCGTTTTTTAACTTTTTTGGTACGGTTATCTATTTTCAATGAGTATGTTTCACTTTTGTAGTTTGGGAGGGGGAAATCTAATAATCATATATATATATATGATTATATAGATATATACAATCGTACATATATTTTAGATAATGTGATATGTGTGTGTATTTATATATGTTTTTAGATAATGTGTATCTATCTATTTATCTATTTATCTACCTATCTATCTATCTATTGATCGGTCAATCTATCGCTATCTATCTCTGTCATCTATGTATCTATCTATGTATCTATCTATGTATCTATCTATGTATCTATGTATCTATGTATCTATCATCTATCTATCTTTCTCTATCACCTATCATCTATCTATCTATCATCTATCTATCTATTTATCTATCTATCTACTTATCTATCTATCTATTGATTGATCGATCAATCTATCTCTATGTCTGTCATCTACCTACCTGTCTATCTATCTATCAATTTATCTATCTATCAATCTATCTATCTATGTATCATCTATGTATCATCTATCTATCTATCTATCTATCTATCTATCTATCTATCTATCTATCTATCTATCTATCTTAGATTACGTGATTTTGAGACCCAGAAAACTGTAGTAAGAAGTAAGACGGGAGCTTGGAGGTACCATCCCCGTTAGGGACAGAAGTGGGGGGCTCCGTTTCGTGCTTCGTTGGGATCGGCAGCTGCATCAACTCGTCCGTACCTGTCCTGCCGGCCGCTGCCGAGAACGGGATGGGGCCGTCGACACCGCTTCTCAAGAGTGTGGCTTCCTCCACACTCATCTCACTCCTTAAGCTCCGAAGCCACCTCAAAGCCCTGCAGCTGGGACTTTCCCAAGGCATCACTCTCTGTATTTATGCAAATGAGGCATGTATGCAAATGAGGCATCAGCGCAGAGCCTGCATTTTTCAAGGAAGGGACCTCGAGAATATTGATTTAAGGAGACACCCTGTGGGTGCATGTATGGCTCGACAGCAGGCGAATTCACAACAGTCACTGAATTATATAAATACGGTTCAGGGTTTTCATCGAAGACAAAGCTACCGGCCAAGCAATATTCAGTATCGTGTGGGCCAGTGCTGGGGGATATGATGTGACTCAGTGAGGTGACGTCTGACAGCTGGGACTGACGAGGGACGAAGCGAGGGCTTCCCGCTTTGCAGAGGCGCACGTGCGTGCCCACATGAGCTGCACCGTCCCGCTCTTCTGTGAGGAGAGATCGTGGGGGGTCAGGAAGAAGAAGACCCTCACGCGCCCTGTTTCCATGTTTCCAGCCCCGGAGGGCGTGTCAGAGGCGGCCTCCGAGGACGTGGAGGCCGCTGCTTGCAGTGTACAGAGAGGCTGGCGAGGGAGTGGCTTTGTGCTCTGTCGTTTTGATGTTAGCCCCGTAAGCTCTATAATTTTTGAAGCAGTCTTATGAACATTAGATTCCTTTAGAGGAACACGCATTCTTGGTGAAGGGAATACACTGTGGTTTTTTTTTTCCAATGGAAACCTTAGTAAATGGTAGGAGACTCAGTAGACGGAGCAAATGCTTGCTGTCAGTGAAACTGGGGAAGAAAGTGACATCGGGGGTTGGCGGGGAGGGGGGGAGAGCCCCCTCTCTCCTCTGCCTGGATCCGTGGACAGCATCGCCTTCGAAGCCCGAGTGGAGGGGACCCTTGGCGGAGCCACCGAAGCCACCTGAGACACAGACGTGAGCCCAGGCGAAGAGCTGGCAGTTCTTTAGGAAGCGTGATGGCTTGGAGATGCCCGGGAAAGAGGGGGCAGGGTGCGGGGACTTAGAGGAGAGAGAGGGAGAGCGAGAGGGAAAGAGAGGGAAAGAGAGGGAGGGAGAGACAGAGAGACAGACGGAGAGAGAGGGAGAGAAGATGGATGGACGGAGGGAGGGAGGGAGGGAGAGAGAGGCTCCCAGTGAGTCAGCACAAAGCTCCATCCATCAGGGCTGTGCCCCCCGACCTTGGGTGACAGCATGGGCTGCACTCGTGGAGGTCAGAGGTCATGCCGAGCCCTGCTCTGTGTTGCTTGGCAACGGTTACCTGGTGCATTAGTCACACTCCGCCTGAACCTCCACGGCCAGGCGGCTTTGGGGGACGGTCGTGGCTTCTGGAATAAGAAGGATCACGTGGCATCAAGGGCCTCTTCTGAGCATATGCTGGGGCTGGGGGACCCCAGCGGACTGCTATGCACCCCTTTCTGCCGGACAGCACAGACGGCTCTTGCCGGCACCCCCCAAAGCTCTCAGCTCACCCCTCCTGGTCAGAGATTTCACTGACAACCTCGGCAATGGCACAACTTCCTTTAGAAACGGGAAGCGAAGTTTCTCTTTGATTCGCCCGACTCATTTTTATAGCAGAGTCATCTATCTCTCAGATACGCGTGTGTGTTGAGTAACAGATAACAGGATTGTTTGCTTTCTCTGCGGTCCATGGACCGCGCAGCTTGGAAACAGGGCACGTAGTTCCATCAGCATCTATCGACAGCAGAGTGACACTGACAAGCACAACCTACTCGCCGTAGTTCGGTGGTGGTGATTTTATGTCTGCATTTGCAACGAGCAACGCACACGCTAAGCCACGCGGTGTTTCGACACTTGTGCCAACACTCGAATACACCGGGCTTTGCAAATCATTATGTTCACAGTGAACCCCTGAAATCCTACTGGCTGGCCGTGTCGATGTCATTTCTTGTTTGTTTCTTTCTGACATTTTTCTCGCATTGAAACGACTCGACACCGCGCACAGGTATCATAATATTACCGGCAACATTTCCGTGCTGGCGCTTTGCACCCCTGTGACAATTCGTCAGTACCAATTTGTCCTTTCTCAGCCCTTTGTCTGTGACCCCTGCACTCTGCGGCCACCATCAGCTTCTCCCCTGTGTCTCTGAATCCGTTTCTCCTTTTGTTTGTCCACTTGTCCTGTGCCTTAGGTGCCACACGTCAGTGAAATCACGCGACGTTTGTCTTTGTGTGACCCGCTTCGTGGAGCTCGAGACCCTCCGGGTCCCGAGCATTTCTCAGCAGCTCCCGACTTGGGGTGCGAGCAGAGCTTTCGAAGGGGGAGCTGCAGGATATCTGTTCAGAAGTGAAGCGTATAAGACAGTGGTTGGGAGATGCGGGGTGCGTTCTGGTCTGCGGCCACACGTCCCTTCTGATCCCCATAAGTGTCACAAGGCGTATGCGACTCACGTGTTTGCCAGTCACACGCACTGCCATCTCCGGGAAGCTCTAAGTGGCAGGGGTCACACCCCTGGCGTCCCCATCGCTTCTCCGCACGCGCCCCCCATCATGGATGCCGTGAGTCGACAGGGATGTGTGTGTGTGTGTGTGTGTGTGTGTGTGTGTGTGTGTGTGTGTGTGTGTGTCTGACGCTTTGCTCCGACCGGCTTTAAATAGCAACGCTGCAGGGAAGGCTCCCCGCCTGTCACACCGGGTGACGCATCGGTCCCTCCTTCCTTGCGAGGCAGAAGAGCAAAGCCATCTCTGATGTTTTGGTACATTTCACGGGGAAGAAAGACAGACCCCGACGTAGCAGCTCCGGGCTGGGGTGTGACGGGAGGCGTTCACTGCTGGGCGAGCTCAGGGACTGCAGCGGCCACGAGCATGTGTCCCCCCGTCCTCTCGTCCCCGTGCGTGGCTGGGGCTCCGCTTCCATTTTTCAAAATGAGGGATATTCCCCCCCCTCATATGCAATCACATCCCTCGGAAGAGCAGTGCCAAACTGACTCCTTGCACAGCGCCGTTGAACAAGCTGCTTCTGGAACTGATCTTAACAGACTGCTCACGAGCTTGTTGTCACATGGCTGCAATTTCGAGGGAGATTCAGCATCAAGATTCAGTATCCATCAGCCGGGACCGCCCTCCCTGGGGGCTGTGTATTTTTTTTAACAGTTCTTAACTTAGTTCCACTGGAAATCCTTCCGGGTTTAGTGTCTCTTTGTTTAAAATCACGTAAAAATGAACACACAGGCCATGCGTTTGAACCTTTGATTATCTGTTGTCGAATAAAAGAGTGACACCCGCACGGAAAGCCTCCAAAACTCGACGGGGAATTCCGTGTGACCCGGCAATTCTACTCGTAGGTGTGTATTTTTCAGAGCGTTGGAAACGGGGACTCACAGAGCATCCCCCAAAGGGCCAGAGTTGGCCTGCTGCCTGTTTTTATCAATAAAGTTGTATTAGAACATGCCCTCCCCACCCCCATTCATGAATATATTCTCGATGGCTGCTCTTATGCACTCACAACAGAGTAGAGTATTTGCTGTTCGCTCTTAGCAGGAAAGGAATGCCTAACCCTGGTCGAAAGTATCAGCAAAGCGTGGTTTTAATGTTGCCAAAAAGAATACGCTTGAATGTTCTGAGTAAAGGAAGATTTAAAAAGATATAAAGCAGTATGACTTTACACCAGGTTCCGTACCTTACATGCTCCGCCCACCCAAGAATCAGAGTGTCTCATCGTCTTTTCTTCATCTGCGTCATTTTCTTTGAAGTGAGTTCTGTTTTTGTGACACCACGTACTCTATTTCCAACGACATGATCCGAAACTGGCACCACAGAGAGGTGAGAAAAAGCCCCCACCCGTGCAATCGCAGCGTGATCTCAACACACCTCCCAGCCGCCCACACACGGGCAGGAAAAAAAAAAAAAAAAGCTTATGTGTAAAAAGCGACGGCTCTTACCTCGCGATTCTCTCTCCATCGTGCTCCTGTTTCACCCGGCTTTTCACTGTTCTGCGGACGGGTCAAAAGCATGCTCGCGGCACGAAGAAATACAGAATGAGCAAGTGACGCGTGATTTCTGAATCGGATCATCTTCGTTCGGCGCTCGAGACCGCGCAACGCCGGGATTTCAGCCGTACGTTCCTTTTCATGTGTGCTCTTGAAATTTCCTTCTTGACAGTCTTCTGAAAGGCCAGGGAGGGCAGGATTGTTTGCTTGGCGCGAAGTCCTGGTCTCTGAGTTGTATCTGTGTCCACGGGGTCCAGAGCTGGCATGTTGTTAAGTGCTGATGATTTAGTAGCCTGCTTATCGTTGTGGATTTTTTCCCCCTTGAACCCTCATCCATCAGTGTGGCCTGCAGTAGGGAACAACGTTCATCCGTGGCTTTTCCTGACGGCCTCAGCGTGCTGACAAGCGGGGTCACGCCAGCCGTACGTCGCGTTCACGCCGAGACGTGAAGTCTCAACGGAAGCGCTTTCCGCGTGCATCATTTCGAGAGGCCTGGCAGCGCCGTGCTCCGTTGGGTCCCCTCCCAGACCCTGTCATCCCCTCCTTGTCGAGAGAGAAAAGCCAAAAGGAAACCTACCCGTTCACTTGGATGCAAAGCGTGCCGGCTGCGTCAAGGGTAGGCGTGTAGAAGCAGAAGCAGAGATGTCGCCCTTTATAATCACAGGGATTAGGTACTGTGAAAACAGCAGGGACGAGATCGGGTCTGGCTGAGCTTCCCTGCCACAGGGCATAAACCCTGGAATACCGTGATTATCTCTCATCTGGACAGGGTTAGAGCTGTGTATGTGTCATTATGTTTTAGAGAAACTTAACCGACGGTGTGTGTGTGTGTGTGTGTGTGTGTGTGGAGAGAGAGAGAGAGAGAGAGAGAGAGAGAGAGAGAGAGAGAGAGAGAGAGAGAGTGTGAGTGTGTGTGTGTGGAGAGAGAGAGATTTATTATAAGGAACTGGCTGTTCTGTTTATGGAAGCTGGCCATTTCGCTATCCGCAGGTGGACCAGCAGGCCGGAGATTGGCGGAAGAGCTGAGGTGGCTCTCAAGTGTGACGTTTGTTTGCCGTCAGAATTCCTCCTTGCTCCTGGGAGGTCCGTCTTTTCGTTCTAGCCAGGCCTTCGACTGATTAGACGAGGCCCACTCACGCCGTGCAGGGCAGTCTGCTTTACTCAAAGGAATGTAATGTTGACCTCATCCAAAAACACCCTCCCGGAACATCCAGAAAAATGATTGCCCAGATTATTGAGTCTCCATGGCCCAGACAAGTTGACACATAAAATCAACCATCACAAGGGGATAGGGGATTCGACCGGTCGTGAAATCGTCAGACGTAAGGAGTAAACCTGGAGGGAAAGAGGGAAGGAGAAAGCAATGGAAAAGAGAAAATACACAAACCAACCCTCCACATGAGCAGCAATCCAAAATTTCAAAATCTGTGAAGAAACCTGTTACTAAGAATCCATTATAGTCAATATAATCAACATTTAGGAGATTAACTCCAGAAGAGTCTTCTAGAATATTCTGAGAGTTTACATTAATACATTAGAGATACTTGAATGCATAAGTGAATTAACAGGATCCTTCTTAAAAGGGCAGGAAGTTATCAGGATAGGCGGGAATAAACATAAGAATTGGAAATCTTAGAAATATTTAGCAATTATCGGTGAAAATAGACTGTTTAAGGGATAGACACAGCACACACTCAAACAGAGAAATTGCTGATTAGATGTTGTTACGACATTCGAATAGAAGAGCAAGAAAAAGAGATTTTTTTGAAAGAAATACATACAAATACCCAAGAGGAGCTGTGATATTTGGAGGCTGGGCTAAGATGCTTGAATATTACTCTCACAGGAGTTGATCAGAACATAAATGGCTCGAGGTTGGATGGAGATGATTGAAATAATATTCACGATCATTCGGAATTGAAATGTTGACACCAAATGTGGACTCTGTGACCTTAAAGGATAAATAAATACAGGTCCACTCGGTGGCACACAGTCCTCATAAACCACTGAGAATGAAGAGTCATTCGTCAGCTCCCTCCAAGACACATCACGGTATTTTTAAGAGAATGGCAATTCAACCAACTGGAGGACTTCTCATCTACAGCCATGTAGGTTAGAACAAAAAAGCAATCACCATCTTCACATTTAAGAGCAGGCATCAGATGAAGGCATATTTTTTTGCACACACACACAGTTCGTAATACACAGACTGTACAACTAGCATGAAAGAGACATATTCAGGAATGCTTGTCACCAAGAAGATAAGGGAGAACGTAGGAGAAAGATGGGGAGCTCAAGAAACTGTATAGAAGTGGATGAAATAATGTCAGCTAACTTAATTAAATGCTACATGGAGTAAACATTTCATACATTAAATGCTAATTGCATTAAACGCTGAACATAAAAAACTCGGAACAACAAGATAGGAATGCAGTGTTTTGATGAAGTGTACGCTCATCAAATACCTCCAGATTTTATTAGACAAATTAATGTTTAATATACGTAACCATAGAAATAACCCCTATGAGTAGAAAATATAATGAGTAAAGCCAAAATTGAGAAGCAATACAGGGAAATAAAAAGTTAAATGTAAAAGCTAGCAGGAGAGGAATAAAAAATGCAAAATAATGGCAATATAGAAAATTCTAAATAAAATGGTAAAAGCGAGTCCCAATATATCGATAATCGTCTGAGTACATAAATTTGTGTTCTAAAAATCCAGTTATATAAAAACACAATAAAAGAAAATCCTTCTACAAAAAAAGCTTAGTAATACTCATATCCCACAACATAGAATTTAATGCGCGAATTGTCTTTGTAAAATAAGACGATATACAACACACACACACACACACACAAAAGCAAGCCTACCAAGAAGATATAACAACAGGATGTTTACTACACCTCGAATCCCAGAAAGGAAACGGACAGAATTAGCAAGAGAAATGGACGCATCCATCGGTAGTGGAAGATTTTAAAGTTTTTATCTGAACTCAGAAGAACAGAGTACCACACATTAGACAAAGGATAGAACAAAGAAACTAAGACCGATGTATCATACACACTCAGATTTACGTAAGCTTCTACTGTAGAGAATGAACCGCAAGCAACAGACTGGAAATCGACGATGAGAAGATAGGTGATAAAACCACGTGTGTTTGGGCATTTTAGAATGCACCCCTCGATAACTCTGGTTACAAGGAGAATTAACAACAACCATGAATACACACAGAGAAGCATCGCAACGCTAATGGGACTTTGAGGCAACTGTTCACCACGAGTATCTGGGGGAAAAAAAATAACGGAACACACAATGCCTTCACTACGCGTCCATCCATCCATCCCTTCCCTCATAAACCAATACTCTATCTATTTACGCAGGTGCTACGGCTGGTTTGTGGGAACTATTTTTAATTGATGGCCGCTATTTGATAGAATAGATTCTAATCCAGGTTCTGATTTTTACCAGCCAAAGCGTGGATCACTGCTTGTCCCAGCCGAGTGCAAGGGGAATCATTTTAGAATAGGTTAGGGGCGAAAGTGTCAGATCCCTTGGAAGCTGTGCCCAGCAGGGACTTGATGACGGGGTTCCCTGTGGGGTGGACATGAGGAAGACCCGAGGTGTCCACACCCCACTGGATGAGAGCGTAGTGGCCTGTGTGTGTGTTTCTGCTCTGTGACAGAGTTTGGCAAAATCTTCCCGTGACGGGCCAGATAGTAAACGGTTTGGGTTTGGTGGGTCAGATGCCCTCAGCGCGGGTGCTGTAATGTGAAAACAACCATAGATGATTCATCCCCAAGTGGACATAGCTGCATCCCAATAAAACTTTATTTACAGAAACGGTGGAGGGCTGGATTTGGGTTGACAGCTGGATCCTTGGTCTAAAGTAGACCGGAGTGGAAAACCTGAGTTATCTTCATCTGTGCTTGTGTTACCTGGGGAACGCAGAAGTGACGTATTCTCGCATCCTTGTCTTTGTCCTAAAATATACTTTGAAGAACGACATTAAATTTATTTGAGTAAAATCCTAGCAGCCAGCCAGGTGACTCTTGGGTTTATTCTGTAGTTATCCATGTGCTGGTTTCATCGGATTTGCTTTTTTTCCTGCTCATCGCTGCCTATGATATAGCCCAAGTTTTCGAAAATATTTGCATCCAGTTATTATTTCCGGAGTTTGATGAATAATCATTGTCTTTACCGTTTGAGCTCAACTGACAGTTTAGGAAAAATTACTTTGCAACAAACTACCACAATCAATGATAAATCGATGAGTAGGTAGACTCAAAATTGTTTTATTCCCTTGCACATTTGAATGTACACAAACCCAATTCGAAGGGAGTTTTAGCTTGCTTTTAATTCTTTCTCTGAAATGCGTGCTTGTATTGTATATCACACTGTGAAAAAATATTCTCGTGAGAAAGTGTTGTTAAAGTTTGAATTTCAAGTGTGATTATAGGCCACGTAAGTCATCTATAACCATGAACTAGCACGTGGGTCATGAAAACCATCTCTGAATTTTCACAAGCTTTTTTCTTCATTCCGCCATCGTAGCATCTTAAGCAGTTTGCGTTCCCCGGATCAGTGGCTAAACCATGGCTGCATGCTAGCAGGATTACATCCCCGCGATCAATGTCCAGCCCGTGAAGATCACCTACGTTGTCCTGTGTGCGTGAAGGGAAATGCATCTCTCTAAATGTCCCACAGGAGCGCTGAGAAACGAGAGTGTGTTCCCAGACGCAGAAGCAGACTTTCTGACACTAAACATACACGCTGGCCAGGGGAGAGAATTTTGGTTTTTCTTATCATGTAGATATTCCTGTGTATGGTTAACTGTCAAGAGTCAAGGGAGGAATTATTTTGTCTCCAAAGCAGGGGACATGAACAACTCGTCAATATTTTCCACGTCACCAAAACTTAGTTACAAGGTTCTGTTACACCACCCATTAAGAAAGCATGGACTTTATAGAAATACTTAGTTTAAGTTTATAACCCGGATAAATTCGCACGACGGGTGAGCTGGGAGACGCACGAGACAGGGTTCACCACGGAGGTGCGTGTAGCGGGCAGGAGGCATTGCTGGGGTGTGTGTGAATCGTTCTGCAGTCAGAGGCCACGGGTGTACCCTGCACCCCAAATGGAGCCCCCCAAAGCACAGCATCGAGTGACAAAAACAACAGCAACAACTAGGAAACAACACGTCATCTATTCCACACACTATGCCCAGAACATATCGTGTGGACATCCGTCCAGAGCTGCAAAGAAAGGTCCACAGGTCCCACGACTGTCTGCAGCGACGGGCAGCAGGGGGGCTGTTTCTGGGGGCGGGGAGAATGCGGACCAACATCAGGGATGTTGAACACGCAGACTCACATCAGGGATGAACACGCGTGTGCGCCTGCGTGTTCACCTGACACGTACGGCCGCCAGTTGGCAAACAAGGGTCGTAACATGTGCATTCCGGGGTGAAGGAAGATGGGGAGGTGGCGATGTCAGCTGTGGCCCGCTCATCGGCAAAGCTCGTGGCAGCGAAAACTGGGTTCAGATGGCCCAGGAGACACGCGTCTGAGGGACCTCTGGGGACAGAGCCCGAGCGCCTGGCAACGCGAACGCTCACCCTGTGTTTCCCAGACAGTGCCTCTGGATTGCCACCCTATAATCTGAGAGAAGCGGCCGGAAAGAGATGTGTCATCCCCAGGAAGGACCACACGTCTGGAGGAGCAGAATAAAGATCGCTGGTGTCAAGGACTCCCTCTGGCTGGACGCAGAGATGTGCTCCTGGTATTGCCAGCCTATCCTGCGTGTTGACCAAGAGACTCGCCTCTCCCTGTCCGTCTCCTGGAACAGGGATGGGCAGTTGGAATGCGGCCGGCTCCCCTGTGCCGACGTAAGCGCATCGTGGCATGGCCAGTGCGGAGAAATGCGGACGCTGACGCCGGTGCAGCAGAAGCGATCCCTTGCACAGTGCTGTAGGGACCCAGGGTGAGAAGAGACGGGATAAGGCTCAGCTTTGGAGCAAGGCCACGCGTCCTCTGGGCCGTTCACGGTCCCAGGGAGAAGCCCGGGCATTAGTAACGCGAGGGCTTGCCGGTGTCCTGAGGCTGAACTCCTGCTTCTCAGAGGATCCTATAATTACAGGATGAAGCGCATGAGCCCCGAACTTTGGCATGAGAGCGACTCTCCGCTTCCTGGCCACACGGGGAGGTCAGCCGCGGCCGTGGAGAGGCGGAGGCAGAGAAATGCGAGCCTGTTTGGCGAAGGAGTTCGGCACGTGCCCCAGAGGCCGTGTGGCCTGGGAGAGTACAGTCCGACTGCCGTGGAAATACAATCCTCTCCCGATACAGGATTGACACGCGTCCAGGTTATAATTAGAGCCAGCGTGGCCGTGCCGCCTGCCACACTCCGCCTCCTGCGTGTTGCCAGGTCCCTTAAGCCGTCCTTGGACTTAGTGACTGCCCGGGATCACGGGGTGTGTGGTCTGTCCGGAGCCCCACGTCCCAGGAGCCAGCCGAGACCCCATTCTCGAGGCTTACGTAGGGTCCTGGGGCCACAGGACAAAGGGGCTTTGGTTTTATGGGAAAGGAGCGCTGGCATTCTGGGTACAGCTTCGGTAAAATAAGATCTTCGGTTGCTGGAACCTTGGGGATCGTAGGTGATTCAGTGACTTTTCAGAATAGAGACCATCCGGTGTGATTAACGGTGGGGGGTCGGTTTAATGCCCCCCATTGCCGTGTGAGCTCGTCAGCACCCGTGAGTGAGGCTCACAGCAGCTGACAGGCTCAAGGTCCCCAGCTGAAAACCCCAGCGGTGACATCTCACTCGTCTGGTGGACGCAGGATGGCTGCCCACACGCCGGTGTCTAGCTTGGGCGGCTGTGTGTCTCCACGGAGGGAAGGCATGCATGCAACAAAAAATGATTTTAGCTTGATTGCAAAACAGTCTGTTTGCTCAACCACTGAATCTTCAGTGGAGAACCTGGTACCAGAGGAGAAGTTTAGTGTTACTTGTGGAAAGATGCTCTCAGCTGTCTCCTCTGCAGATTTGTTTGCGAGGGCCGCTGTCCCCGCCCATGTCACTGGTGCAGGAGTCAGTTTTCTGAGGATGACGCTTCACTGATTGCCACGGAGGTGATGGTGGCGGGAGGTACGTTCACGGGGCACGCGTTGATGACACACTGTGTTCCCTGCGTCCCGTGTTACCTGGACGGGGCAAGCTCGTGCCTGTGGTCTCGGCACAAGGGATCACAGCTCTCTCCTGCAGTGATCGAAGACTGCGGGTCTGCATCGTAAGATTGTATGAGCATCTTTTATAACTTAATAACAGCAACACCAGCTAAAATGTATCGGCTGTGTTCTCTCCGCCTGCCAAGTTCTACTAAGCAATGGAATCGCTATCATCCTATTACGAGGAAGCGTACGGATGAAGAGAATGAGGCTTAGACACGTAAAATACAGATGCAGAGAATTCGTCCGTGCAACTGTCGTCTCTGTGTTCATACTGATCGTTCCGAGAGCCGATACCGTTTCAAATTTCCTTTTATTTTTCTCAGAAATGTAACCTTGGCGTCTTGGAACGAAAAGACTTCACACGAACTTAAAATAGGCTCGGAAACCCACCGCAGCCTTGCACCCACGACGGGACGCAGCCGGGCCTGGCCCGGGAGCCAGGACCTGGGGAGCTGAGTGACAGGGAGCTCTCGGGAGCGTCTGTCGGACGTGGCCCCACAGCATCGGGGTCGGGGACGCGTGTGGGCCACGCCGTGCTGGTCCAGGGACTCCGGCAGTGACGGACGGGGACCCTAGGCATGTGGCGGTCTGCTGTGCGCCCACAGGGTGTGGTGTGAAACCTGGGCCTTCACGAAGGCCGTCAGCCGGGGCGCCACGCTGGGCTCTGTGTGTCCACAGTGCACGATGGGCAGCACTGTTTCAGCCTCGAGGACCTGAAGGGAGCGCAGGGGTCCTCACTCCCGCACCCCACGCCCGCATCCGTACCCGTATCTGCGCCCTGGCGTGTGACAGAAACACCCCACTCCCTTGCCCGTGATGGGTCCAGAACGGGCGTCTGCTCCGTGCGCTGAGGCTGCCTGCCGAGACGCAGCGCCCATGGCTCTCCCCGGATGCCGGCTCCCCGGCTCCACCGTCCCTGGGGTTGGGGACCCCGTGCCGTCGCTCCCCGCTGCCCTGGGTAAATGCACCCCGTTCCCGACTCTGGCCTGCCGTGTGCACCGACGTCACCTCAGCGCTTCCGTTTCCCATGCAGCCTGCTGCTTCATCACCATCTCACATCTCGCAGCTCGACGCCTTGAGGCTGCCCCCAGCCCCAGCACTGGGAGCCTCTCCCTCCCCCCCGAGCACCCGAAGGTGACCTCGCACCCGTGTCCCCCAGGCACTGGGGACTTATCTGCAGAGCGCTCCATGGGAAAAAAATTTTCAGTGCCTGAATGACAATTTCTTAATAGGCTGTGCAATCTTTAAAATACAAACTGTGTCCCATTTACTTTTATTGGAGTGCATTAGAGGGACCTGAGACAATATAGACGTATAATGATTTACAAGGCTCGCTCGGCACGATCCATTTTCAAGCAAAATAAGCACCGAGAAGGAATTTTATACTGTGTAATATTATTTTATCGTGTCTATTATTATTTATGCTGTGTACTATTATTTTATACTGTTTCTTTTATTTTATACTGTATGATATTATTTTATCGTGTCTATTATTATTTATGCTGTGCACTATTGTTTTATAGTGTCTACTATTATTTTACACTGTATACTATGATTTTATTGCTACATACTATAATTTTATACAGTATACTGCATTTTAATGCCGTATAATTTGATACCGTATATTCTATACTTTGGATTATTTACAGTCGCTAGAATTTAGAACTGACACTAGGTTGCTTGTTGTTGGGACTCTGCTTACTCCGACGGCAGAAGCTGTAAAAGAAACGTGTAGCCACAGATCATATTTTATCACGAGACGTGCGCCTTAATCATCTCAACATATATGGATACACACTCAGAAAATCAAAAGTTGTGTTTGAAGTGAGTACAGAGTGACCACGACAGATGGGTATGGAATCTGATGAGGCGAGATCGATCATTATAAGACGCTGTGGCCAGCTACGACATCAACACAGGTATGGTGTGACGATGGGTGGTTGCCATAGCGACCTGAATGGAGTCCTGGAGAGTTCATCCAGGAGACACGGTTTTATGCCTCACGAAGGCCGTGACTCGCCAGAGCTGCCAAAACTGGGGGAGGAGGGGAGCACCATGTTCATCCTGGACTTTCCCCGCTCAGCTCTTCTCTGTGGGGCTCTGGGGTCCAGGGCATCAGCGCTTACAAGGTCCCCAGAGGCGAGTCTGCTCAGAGACGCCCCCGAACGCGTGAAGCGAAGTCTGGGCGTCTCACTTGACTGTCTGTCTGTCCTTGGCGGTGGGAAGACCCCGCCTGCATCCCTGCGCACCTGCCCCGACAGCCGCGTCCACATCTAGAACCTTCTTTCTTAAAATTTATTTATTTATTTATCTTTATCTGGGCCTGTATGCGGCTGTGACCACAGCCTCAGTTATATCTCCATCTCTCCCTCCGCCTATATCCAAAGTCGTAACGTACGTGCGACTGTGTCAGCACGTCCCTGCCTATCCATCCACCTGGCCGCCTTCCCCTGCGCCTGTGTGCGCTCATCTGCGTCCACGCCTATCTCGCACCCGCACCTGCGCCGGGAACCTGCCTCGCGGGGTATGTCCCTATATCCTCAGCCACGTCCAGGGCCAACCTGCGGTGGAGACGGGAGGCTGGCGCGAGGCCGCCACAGCGCAGCGGGGAGCGGGGGGCGTGCAGTGGAGAGTGGGGTGCAGAGCGGGGAGCCGGCTCCCCAGATCCATCCGCCTCGCCTTTTCTCCCTCCCCATTCCCCCCCCCCACCGCTGCCACTTCGAGGGCCCTGTTTTCTGCCACTGCGGGGACAGAATTCTGCTTCCCCCCGAGAACACAGGAAACCCTTCCTTACCCACTGCTGTCACCCAAGGGTCGCCCCGGGCCCGCCTCTGCGCCCACGCCGGTGACATTCCCACGGTGATACGCAGAGACGCCGACATCCTCGTCACGCTGAAGTTCACCTGTGCCTAGCGCGAGGCTCTCTCTCTGCGTCTCCCAGGGACCCGCTGAGATAGAAGCGCCTCCCGTTGCTCCACTGCTCCCGGCAAAACGCATCATCCGGGGGTCATCTGGTTTCTGCGCGCTGTCTGTCGCGTCCTGGGGACAGCCCAGCCTTGCAGAGAAGCAGCCGGGCGTGAGGCCAGGCTCCGGGGAAGGACACGGAGGCCCCCGCGGGCTGCCCCTGCCCCG
>PVKZ01007656.1:0-21255 GCA_004027375.1 Macroglossus sobrinus | reverse complement strand
ATGGGGGCTGTGGCTCAGCCTCGGTTTGCAACTGCAGGTGGTAAAAATCAACTGTTGTTTCTCTGCCGTCCCACTTCTCTGCTTTCTGCCCTGATGACTGGGTCCTGCTGCTGGCCATGTGGAGCTCATAACTCTCCCAGGCAGGGTTGTTCAGGGAACTTGCCACACCTTCTCTCCTCCCCCTTCTCCTACAGGAAGCACAGGCTGTGAGAGGCAGCTTCTTTGTTTCTCGCAGTCCACCACTGACACCCGGGGGTCTGACCTGTGGTAGCTCTATGCACAGATCCCACGCTCAGATGTGCTGATGTGCAGTTTGGGTGTTTTTTGTTGAGTTTCAGTTGTTCAGCTTATTGTTGTTTCAAATGGAGAGATCTTGGAATGTCTCTCACTCGGCCATGTTTCTCCAAACTCTCTCCAGACATTTTTTCTGTTATTATTCCCTAAGCAATACAGTATAACAACTATTTATACAGCATTTAAAGCAAAAGTGAGGATGTCCGTAGGTTATATGCAAATACTGTGCCATTTTATATAAGGGACTAAGCATCTTCAGAGTTGAATATGATGGACGGTCCTGGAACCAATCTCTTGTGGATACTGAGGGATGACAGTATAAAGTTTCATGGCATAGGGGAATTAGGTTGCTAATCAGATGACCTTAAGATAAGAAGAATATCCTGAATATCTAGGTGGGCCCAGTGTAATCACAGGCTTCTTAAAAGTGAGAAAGGGAGTCTTAATGGAGATGTGACGATAGAACCATGACAGGGCAATGTGACTGTTTACTTTGAAGATGCAGGAAGGGGCCACAAGTTCAGAAATGCTAGATGCCTCCAAAGACTGAAAAGGACATGAATTCTTTCTCAGAGTCTCAAAATGATTACAGTCATGCAGACACTCTGAATTTAGCTTATGAAGATTCATTTCAGACTTCCAAACTATAGAAGTGTAAGATAATAAATTTGTGTTTGTACTTAAGCCTCTAAATGTGTGATGATTTATTTCAGCAACAATAGAAAACTAATGCAGGAATAATGTGAACTATACCACATTTTTGTCTGCTGTGGATTAGACTCTAACCCCTCATAAGATGTCATGTCATTGTATTTGCACATCTCTTCTCTCCTCCAGAAAGTGAACTTGTTGAGAGCCTGGCTTTGCATCATGTCTCTGCCCAGTGAAGCTCCTGGTTCAGAAGAAGTGCTTATAACATGCTGACCAACTGACTGATGCTTTGCAATCTTCCTCAAGCATGTCTTCTCTCTTATCAATGGTAAGGGACCTCTTGCTTTATTCTGGATATCTTGGAGTGCCTCATTCAGAGCTGAGCAGCCAAATGTGTTGAGTAGATATAGAGAAAGGGGGAGAGTGTAGCTTTTGTCTGGAGCCAGGGGCTATCAGATGTATGCCACAGGGGACGTTTTCTGCCCCTGCTATCTCCCTTGTCTACCCTCTTGGGGTGTACCCGCTTTGATGGTGCAGATCCAATATTGGCACACTTCCTTTTGAGAATGTCTCTCTGAAGACTCACAGAGCAACAGAAGGAAGGCAAAGAAACAAGCTTTCAGCAGGGCTGCTGAGCCTTAAATAATGCCTTTGCTGGTGAAAACCCTCATGTTTGGCTAGAACTTGAAGGTTCAGCTTTTCTTTCTGACCTGTGTATTTTTCCTGTGCTCGATGCCAATGAAGATCATCTACTGCTGAGTTCCTCAATGCTGCAGGATGGGCTTGGCCTCCCATGGGATGTTGTGACTATGCCTGCATTGTCTGGTTCTCCCCTTAGTGCCAGCTGCCTGCCCCCTCCCAGGGTTTCTCTCTGCAAGGCCCTGACCATCCTTTGCATGAACTGGTCTGTTTCCTAATTTGGCTGTGATCTGTAATGTCTCTCAATAAACCCAAATACCTTTAAGTGGCTTAGGGTCATGTCTGCCACAAGCAGGTAGGTTCCTTCATCTTTATCTAATGCTCCTAAAGCTTTCACATTCTAAACATCCACCACCTTGGAATTTGGTGCCAGAGCCCAGATCAATATAATGAGAGATCATATGTCTCCCCTTCAAATAACAGCTGGAGGAATAAATAAAAATGTCAATTGCTTGGTGATTTGTTTAAGAAATTATGCTACATCTATAATGGAATATTATATAGCTGTTTTAGATATATTGTTGAGTAAAAGAAGAATGGATTAGAACCATGTTAGATATGTAAACATAAAAATACATATATATAATTCTTTATAATTTATATGTTCCCTTAGCTCAGAATTTTTCTTCAAAAAATGTGATGGAATACGCCAGAATTGGCAAACTTTTCTTGTAAAAGGCTGGATAGTAAGTATTCTAGGCTTTGTGGACCAGAGGTCTCTATTGCAGCCTCTCAGCTCTTCTGTAACCATGTGAAAGCATCATAGATAATCCATAAGTGATGAGTGTGACTATATGAATATATGATGTTATTTACAAAAACAATTGGGTGAGATTTGTTGTAAACAAAAATATTTAAGTTGTGAGAGGAAAATACCTGAGAAATAGCTAAGAAGTGACTCGGGATTATAAACCATCAACACTCACTAAGTGTGCAGAACTTGTTATCAGACATCCCAGGAATCAGGACCATGTGAGTCCTCTTTTTTGGCAGGGGTATCAATATCTTCCAGGAAAAAGTGGCTTTGTTAAGGGAAGGTAGGAGTATTAATTAGGAAGTACTGGGCTGTGATAACTCAGGGTAGCCTTAATATTAAGACACATTTATTGCAACAATTAGCATCTAGCAAAAAAGTGCTATGGCTTTTTTATTCAGTGGCTCAGTCTTGAATCCTGAACCTGGTCCTTTCCATCAGCCTGTCCTATTTCCCTCTGTAGGTCAACTGCAGCAATCTCTGTCTAGTCTGTCATCACTGCAGGACAGTTATTGTGGTTCTAGAGGACATGCAGACTTGAAAAGACTCAGCAGAGAAAAGCCCATATCTCCTCTATGCCTCTTTTGAAAGAGTGAGAAACCTTTCACAAAGCCCCTTTATACATTTTCCTCTATGTCTCTTTGAACAAGATTATGCCATATGGCCATGTTAAACTAACCACAGAAAAGGAAGGAGATTGTTACAACTGGTTCATTTAAGGCAAGGTTTACCAATCAGCTGAGACAGAGTCATAGCTGCTGTATACAAGAATAGGGGAATGGCTATGGGGCAAACCCAACTGTGGTGGGCAAAAAAGTGAGGCAACTTGATTCTACACTCCAATACCTTTTTCAGCCAGGCCCAGGGTGAACAGCTGGAGCCATCTGGGTGGTGGTTCTCTTTAAGGAACACTTTAAGGTGGAAGGGATAGAACCCCTTGAAATATTTTCTGATCTTTCATTTTGGTTGAATGGCTATTCTCTTGTGGTTAAACTTCTGGCATCTCCCTCTGAATTGGCCAGCACACTGCTGACACCCTCCATTTCCGGTTACACTGGACTTGCACTGGTTCCCACTGCTCCTAATTCAGCTTCTGTGACCTGGGCTTCAGTAAGGCCTCCTGCCCATCTGCCAATGTCTGCTCTCACCCTGCTCATCTACACAAGCTGTGTAGGTATGTTCTTAAAGGACTTCCTTGCCTGAAGCCATGTTGCTGAGGTGTAAAGACCAACTCCTTGGTGTGGACCTGAGGTCTTCTGTGATTGGCCTCATCTCCTTTTCCTGCCATCCTCCTGTGCCTCAAACATCTGCAAATGAGACCACCTTCTTCACTTGTCTCATACATCCTGGCCTTTGGGCCTTGCTCTTAATTTTCTGGCTGGTCATCCCCCCACTCTGGTGATGTTCTGCACTTCCTGGGCCCATTCTACAAATGAAATTGACATTGGATTACAACATAAAAACAAATGAAAGTGATCTTTTATTACTAGAATTTTATTTTATAAGTTTAAATTCAAAGCATTTGCTCATTTTAAAGTCAATCAATGAGAATAATGATGCATTCTTGATGAACACAAATTGAACTGGTGTATGTTTGACAGCTGCAGTCTCCTATCAGCCTCAGCATTCAAATCACGTCTCTCTTGTGTTTCATAGCTCAGCTTCAAAATCCTGTTTCACAAAGAGAAGAACTAGCAAACAGTTGAAGAGTCCTCTGTGTGATACTGGGACAGTGATCAGTTAAAGTGAAAAAAAGAACTGATAGAAAAATGTTGTTTTGAAGCTGAATATCTAACAACAGGAAGGCAGGAATATTTAATTTTGAATAACAAATATGAAAGTTAGAAAAGAAACACCCAGAGCTTAAACACTAAAGCAAACATTACTTGTTCTAGCACATCAACTGGAGGAGCCAAGTGGCTGGATCTTAAGAACTATCGCAAATAATATGCACATCTCTCCCTAAAAATCCCAAGAGATTCCACTCAAACATTGTTCTGGGCACCATGCTTTTGGAAATGCTGAGTACAATAATAATGATAATAGTAATACTTACTCTTTTAGTTTCATACAGGCACTTTGCTCAGCATTTTCTCACTCAATCCTCATGCCAACACTATAAAGTATTTTTCTTCCCATTCTGTCATTATTTCTTCAAAGAGGTTTTCAATCCCTTGCTCTCTCTCTCTTCTCCTTCTGGTACTCCTCTGATATGAATGTTATTATGCTTGATGTTGTCCCAGAGGTACCTTAAACTGTTCTTATTTTTTTAAATTCTTTTTTTCTTTTTGCTGTTTTGATTAAGTGTTTTCTGTTACCTTATCTTCCAAATTGCTGATTCGATCTTCTGCTTCACTTAATCAGCTTTCGATTCCCTCAAGTATATTCTTTATTTCCATTATTGTATTCTTCATTTTGAACTGGTTCTTTTTATGGGTTCTCTATCCTTTTTTATGCTGTCTCTCTGTTGAAGTTCTCACTAAGTTCATTGAACATCCTTATAACCAATGCTTTGAACTTTGTATCTGGTAGGTTATTTGCTTCCATTTTGCTTAGTTCTTTTTTTGGAGTATTCTCTTGTTCCTTCATTTGGGACTATTTTTGTCACTTCATTTTGGCTGTTTCTCTATGTTTGTTTCTATGTATTAGCTAGATATTCTATGTCTCCTAGTCTTGGCAGGATGACCTTATATAGGAGGTGTCCTGTGGAGCCCAGTGGCGCAATCTCCCTGATCACCTGAGCCAGGTTGCTCCAGGAGTGTCCCTTGTGTGGGTTGTGTGTGCCCTCCTGTTGTAGTTGAGACTTGCTTACTGTTGGTATGTCAGTGTGTGGGACTGATCTTCAGGCTTACTGTGAGGATAGGCCACTACCACAGCATACTAACTTGTCACAGGGCTGGCACCCCTCACTCCTTAGAGGAGGGAACTCTGTAGTTGTAATATCTTTCTCAATTTTCAACTGCCACACATGAGTGTGGGACCGGTTTCGATGTGTGTGTGTGTGTGTGTGTGTGTGTGTGTGTGTGTTTTAAAATATCCTTAATTATAGGACTTCTGTTCAGCTCGTCTTTATATGGTTCTCCAGGTTGATTGTTCTATAATTTAGATGTGGTCATGGGAGGAAATGAGCACTTTTATTTTCTCCATCATCTTGACCAGAACTTCCCTTTACATTTTTTCTTCTCATTCTGTATGTGAGGAAAATAAGGCTTTAGAAAGGTTATCTTGCCCAAGATCACAGAGCTCTCTAAGTAGCAGATCTGGGACTAGAGGCTTGCTCTGAAACCAATGCACCTAGAAATGTGTTATGACATGCTCACAAAGCCTCCTTGATCCAAGGAAATGTAGTAGTTTCTAGTATGTTAAAGTAGGTGGAGCAGGTACAGGTTAAGATGAGGTCAGGGAAATAGAGATCTGTGGCAATTGTCCTCAACCACAGACACTGCAAGCCAGCATAGCCTGCTCAGAGGAACTGCTCTGCCTTTGTAGCAAGAAAAAAAAATTAGGACCCTCCACCAGAGAGAAAAATTAACTCATTTTAACTCAGTTCCCTGGACATACCCAGAGACTAAACCTTTGGATTGAGAAATGCTGCTCTACGCTGGTCACTGGAAGACCCATCCATATACCAGGTACTTTAGTGGGCTCTTGGGTACAACTGCAAAGAGATAGATGTGGCCCCTTCTCTGTCTAGCCTAGTAGGGGACAACTTACATTGGGTCTAACTGGGCCCCCTTCACAGTGGCAGAAGCATGTTTCTAACTGGCTTGTTTCTATGGACCTGTTTCTCTTACTTGGATTAACAGCTGGAACCTGGGAAAATGGGTTAGTGGTCACCAGAGCCACAGAACACTATCTCAAAGAGCTATCTCAATCTACAGTTATCTTTCTCTGGTAAAGTTCTAAGGAATTTACTGACCACTTCTGTTTAAAAGAGAGCCTTGTATAAGTGAATTTCTTGAGAAGTTGTTGAAGAACAATTATCAAAATGCATTCTTTGAATCCACTGTGCTTCCAGAAGTATAGCTGGTAAGTAAAATAAATGGATTTCCTAGGTGCTGTTTAAATGTCACCCCTAAAATATATTTTTGAGAGAGGCTGTTTTCTGATTATACTCAAATGTGTAATGAAGCAGGAGGCTCTATCTTTCCCTTGGGGAAGATATTGCCAAAGCTGCGACAAAGAGGTCAGCTGGCCACCAATGCTGTGCTTCCTCTCTCTTTTACTCCAGAGCCTGGCCTGTGCCTGGGTTGGGTGGCATAGGCAAGCTGTGTTCAGCTAAAGCCAGCTTGCAGAAGACATACGTGTCTGAGAGCTGGTCAAGGGCGGGTTGGGTACCAAACCAGAGTGGAGCATGGCTACAGAACTCCACATCTCCTTCGCTGACACACACCTGGCCCAGGGTGGAATGATTGCTCACTGTGGTCAGGCTTGAGTGCCTGGGCTGTTATAAACTTGTAGTCCACTGCTGTCCTGTTTTGGGCAATATTACTGCAACAGATGAATATCCTACATATGAATAGACAGTCTACAAGACCGAAGCCAGAATAGAGCACCAAGATAAGTCTTCTTTTAGCACCACTCTTTAGAGATAACTCCCCTGCTCAGAGACTAGGTCCAAAGTTCTTATTCTTCCATGTGTTGGACATTTAGCTCTAATCAACTTTTCTACCCTTTATAGCAAAGCTGGCCCACCTCTGGCCATCACTCACTTATTTCTGTGATCTCACCATCAATTATACCCATGGGACTGCTTCTTTCTCATCCTCCAAGACCCTGATAGAAGGCTTGCTTCTTGGCAATGCTCTCCTTGACTCCCCGGCAGTGTGAGATACCTCCATCCCCTGTACTATCGTGGCATCTACCCTGTATTCCCCATGTGTGATCACCACATTTGGCCTTACCATGTCTTATCCACTCTAATTAAGTGGAGGTCTTTGAGGGTGGATTCTGCATACTACCCCTCACAGTGCTACCCCGCACATGCTACTTTGCACACAGGCTACTATGCACACAAAGCACATGATGGGTGACTGATGGATACCCATGGGCTCTCTCCTATCCTAATGCCTCCTTTACAGACACGACAGGAGGTCCTACAGCAATGCTGACCTCACTGCTCTTTGCCTCCTTCTATCAAATCTGAAGGTGGGGGGATGAGGTCTCGGGGGTTCATCCTGGCCACCAGGCAGACATCATAGCTGTCATGCATGAGGACATTGATGGCTACAACATTCCACTGGTTTTCCCATGGATCCAGCTCCAATATTTCTTTGGAGATAATTTCAT
Organism: Macroglossus sobrinus; assembly: GCA_004027375.1. NCBI lineage: Eukaryota > Metazoa > Chordata > Mammalia > Chiroptera > Pteropodidae > Macroglossus > Macroglossus sobrinus. Next base: position 13,568 of record PVKZ01007656.1, on the reverse strand, counting down.
GGCGATCTAAAAAACAGCAAAGTAGTAAAACAAAATATCATGGGGCTATTAAATTCAGAGGTCATAATTACTGTATTAAACAACTTTTTCTAAAAGACATATGCAGCAAAAATTAACAGACAACTGAATAAGGAGACTTTAAATGGAAGACAGTGTTGGCAAATTTAAGAAACTAAAAGTCATGTTACAACTCACATTCAAAATTTATCCAAGACATACATATTGACAGGGCATACTATTATCTAAAGCTGAAAGAATGTTCCACTGTTACACTAATTATTTATTAATGATGTGGGCAAGAGATGAAACTATTCTATTTCTACATCCATGAGAGGAGGTGTGGGTAGAATCATGTAACCTGTGCAAGTTATTGAGCTCCCTGAGCTTATGTTTCCTTAATGCAGACAGGGATGCTAATACACAGCCAGGGTCCTTGCACAAAACAGATGGAGTACTCTAACTGGGTAATCTAAAGACAATTTAGCAAAGGGACTGTTGGAAAGGTATGGGAAGTGTTTAATAAGATCCACAAAGGATGGCACAATATCCCAGGACTAAGAACAGCAAGGGCCATTACTACATGAAAGGAAGCAGGGGGAGAATAGGTACTGGAACTTGGAGAGGCAGCTGTCTCAAGAGTGCTGCCTGGCAAGAGGAGACTTAGGGGAAGATGAATGCAGCCATCCTTGGCAAATCCACAGGGATGGGGCAGAGAGAATAAATACACTGACTCTACCCACCTTCACTCAACAATTTCTGCTCTTGCCTTCAGAAGCCATAGGGGAAAGGAGCAGTGAATGCAGCCCCTACAGGTTAGCTTCACAGGACACAGAGCATGATAGAGAAGGGAACAGGGTGAGTCTGGAGGGGCAAATGAAAGATTTCCAGCCCAGATGTCTATTTCACAATGTATTATGATTAGAGGAGATAATGTATATAAAAGTACTCGTACTGGCATATAAAAGTAAATATTTGAAAATGGCCAATGTATGATTGTAAAGGATTTGTATTTTTAGGTGTTGGGTGCAGTTTTCCATATATGTTAATTAGGTCATGTTATTCAGCTCTTCTACATATTCACTGATTTTTGTGGGCTGGTTCTGTCAGTTACTGAGAGAGTTGTGTTAAAACATCTCACTAAGATTATAAATTTGTTTCTCTCCTTTTAGTTCTGTCCATTTTTAGTGCACACATTTGAGTTCATTATTAAATAAATATAAAATTTATCATTTATAAATTTGTTATGAGTGACTTTTACTCTAGAATAAATTGTACTAGAAATATTTTTATTATTATAAATAGTAAAAAATATGATTAAAAACATTTTGATAATCTTTATCTTTTAACTGGGGCAGTTAGTATTTATACGTTTAATGCAATTATCGATATATTTTGGTTTACATTCACCCCATTTGTGGATTGTCCTTGTTTCACTTGTTCTTTCTTCTTTCCTTTAATGTTGGCTTTTGGATTGATTATGTTTTTATCATTCCATTTCTTTCCCTCCACTGATTCAGAATTTATAAATCCTGTTTCTGTTCTTTTGGTGGTTATCTTAGAAAGTAAAACATGTAAACTCAACTTATCAAGACCTAACGATAATCAATACCTTGACCTTCCTCTTGGAGAGCCTTAGAATAGTTTAATTATATTTATTACCCTCCCAATTTATTGGCTATTGTTGATGTGCATTTTAATTATATATATTTGTTAACTCTGCAAGACATTTGTTTTATATAGTAAATGCTCATTTAGAATAATACACATATTTATCTTTTCACTGCTCTTCATCTTAGACTTTTCATCTAGGATAATTGTCCTTATGCTTGAAGTATATATTTTAGAGAAGGTCTTCTTATGACAAACTCAGCTTTTGTTTGTCTGAAAATGGCTTTTCCCACCTGCGTTTTCTGAAAAAACTTTCACTCTCAAAACACCAAAAAATAGTGATAGCTGATATTTATTGTATGTTTACTGTGTACTATGTGTACTGTGTTCATTGTGTGCCAGCTGCTTTTGAGGCATTGTTATCTTCATAACAACCCTGTGAGGCAGGTACTATTCCTGTCTCTGTTTTACAGAATAGGAAAAACTTAGGTTAAATGACCTGTCTGTAGGCATACATTCAGAAGTGACAGAACCAGAATATGTACCCAGATTCTCAAGACTTGTGCTCAATTTCCATAGCTTGGTGATGAGACCAGGAGTGGATAAGTCCAGTGGGACCTAAAGTTTATATGCTTTTGGTGGCCCTTTTAAAGAAAAATATTACAAAATTACAAATACAAAATTAGGTATGAAAGTTAATATTTATTTTTTCCAGCTCCATTGAGGTATAATTAACTGTCAAATAAAAATTATACATATTTAAGGCATATAACGTGATGATCTAACATATGTATACATTTTGTGAAATGACTACCACAATCAAGCTAGTTAATATAGATAGATATCATCTCACATAGTTACTTTTTTGTATGTATTCATGGTGTGAACACTTAAGATCCACTCCTTCAGCAAATTTCAAATATACAATACTGTATTATTAGCTATACTCACCATGCTATATATTGGATCCCCAGAATTTATTCAACTTGTAACTGAAAGTTTGTACTTTTTGGCCAATAACTTTCTTGGCAACCACCATTCTACACTCTGCTTCTGTGAGTTTGATTATTTTATATTCCACATGTAGTGAAATTATACAGTATTATTTTTTTCTGTGTCGATTGTTTCACTTAGCATAATGTCCTCCAGGTTCACTTTATTGTTCCAAATGGCAGAATTTTTTCTTTTTTATGGCTGAATAATATTCCACTGTGTATCTACTTATATATCCATATCTATGTTATATCTATATCTGTATCTGTATCTATATCTATATCTATATCTATCTATATCATCTATCTATCTCTTATATATCACATTTTCTTTATACTAACTCTGTCCAATAAAACATTCTGTGATGAAGGAAATATTCCATAATCCATATTATCCAATACATAACCACTAGACATATATGATTTTCAGTAATTTGAAATGTAGCTAGTGAGGAGCTGATTTTTAATTTTTATCTAATTTAATAAGTTTAAATTGAACTGAAATAGACACAAAGCTCTAAATTTCTTTTTGCTTTAGGTTTTTAAAAATCTATTTGATCTGTCAATTTCAGTGAAAGGTATCTTAAAGTCCATGTAATTTTTGTAGATTTACCCATTTATTTTATATTTGTCATAGTTTCTGTTTTAAATATTTCAAAGTTGGGTTGTTAAATGCAAAAAGGGTCATGTCTATTGTATCAATTTGAGTTCTTGGTAGCAACAACAGAAACTAATTGGGGCTGGCTTTAGTAAAATGAAAATTTATTAGAATGAAAGTAGCTCACCAGATTGAGGGGTGCTAGAAGGGTTGGCTGTAGGACCATTCAGGCCTGAGTGCTACCATTGCTCCTTTACATTAATGCTGCTGCTGTGGTGGGTGCTCCTGCTGGGAACACTACTATTGCCTTCTGAATCTTGGGAGTGAAAGGCTGATTGCCCAACCCTGGGACTGTCTATCTTAGGGGAAGATGAGGAAGGCCCTCTCTTCTGGCTTCCTGATGGGAACAGGACCCTGCACTCTGACCATAAAGGGAGAAGGCTTGGATTACAGTGGTTACAAACATGACAGCTGTTTGTTCCTCCTATGAAGGTGAAATAGCCTTCTGCATCTCATTTATTGCCACTATCTTGAAATTTGTCTTTCACCATTTCCAAATCTGGTTTTTGTTTTTGTTTAGTTTTAGCTGGTTGAAGGCTTACTATGTCCTTATTCACATTAATGCAGGTTGGGCTTTTTCACATTTCAGAATAGACAGCTTTTTTCGTTATTTTTTTTTTGATCCTTTGATCCTTTTGCTCATTTCAATGTTTTTTAGGAACACTTTACTTTGTAAACTATGTATACATATTACCATTTTTCCTAAAAATGACTTATTTTATTTACATGGCATAAACATTGCAATATTAGTAGTTAAGAAGTAAAGAGTATAGTTAGCAAGCTTTCTTGACTGTGAGAGAGACAGTGTACTACATCACAGACCCTTGTGTGGCTGGAAACTTGAACTCTCAGGAAGAATCAGCACTGGTAAAAGCTCTTGCCTGACAGCAGTGCATTCTGGGGTATTCTGGGTGTTCTTCTAGGTTTCTATCCCCACAGAACTCATAAAACAGGAAAACAATGGTTGGCATTTCTACCTACTTACGTGACTTTGGGTTCTTGAAATATTATCATACTTATAAGGAAAAAAGTGAGGTTGAACTCAATGTCAGCTCTTTTCAGTTCAGTTAATTTTCCAAAAATAAACACACAATACAATAGCATCTTACTCATTAAAGGAGTTGAGAAACTCTTTCTGCATCCTGCCACTTCTAATAGTGAGCGATCTAAAACACATCTTATATGAAGTAAATAAAAATTTCACTTGTTTTTTTTTTTGTGCGCCCCCTGCATGGTTTTTGAGGTAAATGATGCAATATCGGAGAACTTTCATAAGGGTGGCAGACCACTGTGTTTTAGAGGAACTGTTGTTGGAGGGACTTCAATGAAAAACTTTGAGAAGCACCACTTTAGATTTTATCCTTGAATTCAGCCAGAAAACGGAAAACTTAGCGTTATTTATTTATTTATTTTTTAGTTCTTGTAGAATTGTTTTTTCTGACTTGCTCTCTGGTGAAATGCTGACTTGTCATTTTATTTATTGTAGGAGTAGTATTGAGGATACTTCTCACTACCCTAAAGGAAGTAGGAAGTTTGGGGAGAATTTTCTCCCATTTTTAAAAGATGTACACCTTCCAAGCAGTGCTTTGTTCTTTTCTTGAGGACACTGCAAATCTATAACAGGGCATGCTTTTTGCTCTAGACTATAGTGAGATCAGAGATGAATTAGTGGTCTATCTGTAGCCAGTGCTTAAGACCTTTGGGCAACTTTACCCCATCTTGGTTGCTTTTATTTATTGATTTTTTTTGTCTTTATTTTCTCTTCTTTTAATTTCTATCTTACTGTATTGTAGGCATCTCTATAAGCCATCTCAGATTCCATTTTATTTTTAATGACCGGTATGTGAATAATTAACAAATCATTGACCACAGGCTAAGTTGGCTTGTCCAGCTGATTGACTTTTTCTCAGGTAAGGGGTATTACCATACTCTCTCTAGTGGTGAAGGAGCCACCGGTCAGTGAAAGGGGTTAATTTAGCTGCCTCTGACTCAAGCAGAAAGAAAGTAATGAGTTACACAAAGGCATAACCAGCAGCTGATGGCCTCAGCTTGCAGAGGGGGCCCATAGGCTATTCAAATGGGCAAAAAAGAAACAAATGAACGGCTGGGTTGTAAGGAGCCACAGAGAAAAACAAGATGACCATAGCACACAGAGTTTCTGTTCTTTACAGATTAGCTTCTAGCTTGCTGAAGATTAGCTGAAGGTCTGCCAAAGAAGTCTGCCTGACAGCAGGTCTGCAACCCTATCAAGTCATGCCACGTTCCCCCTCCCCATCCCCTGATTAGCCGCTCACTTACCCACAAGTATCCACCCTGCTTTGGTGTGTGTATATATATATCCCCATTTTTTCAATAAAGTTTGAGGCTTGATCAGAATACTGTCTTGCCTCCGCTCCTTTTTCTCGCCCGTTTTTCTCAGGTTGGATCCTCCTCGCCCCCACGAATAACTAGGTCCCGCGGGTCGGGACACTGGGTATATATAGTTGCCTATCTGCCAACGAGGTGAAAGATGGGAGCAAAAGTTATATCAGCATAATTATAAAATAATATGGCAGAGTAACACTTTCTTTGAATTTCTATAAATTCAATTAGTTAATCAAAGACTTTATATTTTCACCAAGTTGAAGGAATAGCTATATAAAAATCACTTTGGTCAAGGAATAATTGGCATCCCATGTAACAGATTGCAAATGAACTTCTACTAGTATGTTAGGTTTATTTATAAGAAATATAGGATGTGTTTTATGCTTAAAGTTACATGTAAGAGTTAAAATAGGATATAATGGTTTTTTCAAGAAAATTTGTTTTTTGATTTTCTTTTTCTTACCAGAAGGATTTCTTTTATGAAAATGAGATTAAGCTTTTTCCAAGCACAAGTGGCAGGTCTATGAGATGACATTATCTGATAAAGACCATTATATTTAATGTAAATATTTATATGTTTGGATTTAAGTCTACTATTTTATTATTTCTTTTATTTTTGTTCCTGTTTCCTCTTTTTCCTTCTTTTTGAATTATTTGAATATTTAATATTCCTTTTTAATTTATCTTGAGTTTCTAATAATACTTCTTTGTAATTTTTTTCAGTATTTGTTCTAAAGATTACAATATATATACTTAACTGTTAACAGACTACATTGAATTAATACTTTACCACTTCAAGTGGAATGTAGGGACCTACCTTACCATCGTATAGTTCCTCACCCTTTATGTTGTAACCCTCTTCACAACAAGGGAGATGGCACTCTCTGTAAATATTAACATACACTAAAAACACTATCAGATATGGTTAAAACTTTTGCTGTCAACTATCATATGTACTCTAAAGAACTAAAGAGGAGAAAAATAAACCATTATATTTATCCAGGTATTTACCATTTTTGTTTCTCTTCCTCAATTCTTGAAGTTCCAAGTTTCTCTATGGTATCATTTGTTTTTATTTGCAAAATTGTCTTTACTATTTTTTAGAGCATGTCTGCTGGAATTAAATTCTTTTAGTTTTTCTTCATCTGAGAATATCTTATCCTAATTTTGCCCTAACTCCTGAAGGATATTTTTGCTGGATATGTAATTCCAGATAGCTCTTTTTACTTTTTTCAGAGCTTAAAAGTTTTGCTCCATTGACTTCTGGCCTCAATGGTGTGAGTCATTCTACTAATTTTTTCTACATAGTTTTTTTGGTTCTTCTCTGTCCTCTTCAAGATTTTTTATCTTTAGTTTTTAGAAGTTTGATTATGATGTTTTTGGGTATGGGTTATTGTTGTTGTCTTTCCAAGTTTATCCTTTTTTAGTTTGCCGAGTTTCTTGAATTTGTAAGTTTATGCCTTTGCTAAATTTGGCAAGTTTACAGACATTATTTTTCAAATACTTTTTAAATACTTCTCCTTTCCTTCTGGGATCTAATGACACAAATATTAGAACTTTTAGTATTATCCCAGAAATTCCTGAGCTTCTGTTCACTTTTTAAAATATTTTCTCTTTGGTATTTAGATCAGATGATTTTTATTTGTCTGTCTTCAAGTGCACTCACCTCCATTGTGCCATTGAGCCCATTCAGTAATTATATTTTTCAGTTCTAAAATTTCCATGTAGTTCTTTTAAAAAAATAACTTCTATATCTCCATTGAGATTTTCTATCTTTACATACATATCTTTCAAAAGTGGTCACTCTTTTTGGAGCACCACTGTAACAACAGCTTTAAAGTATCTGACTAGTTATTTCGAAGTTTGTGCTATTTCAGTGTTGGTATCTGTTGATTGTCTTGTCTTACCCCTTGCAAGATGTTGCCATTGTCTTGGTTTTCTGTGCTTTTGAATTATATAGTAGGCATTCTAAATATCATGTGATTTTGGGTCTTGTTTAAATCCTATGGAAAATGTCGCTTTTTTCAAAGCAGAAAACTGACCCAGTTAAATAGGTCAGTCCTGTAGGCTGTGTTTCCAATGTCTGTTCAGTTTTCAAAGCCTTTGCAGTGCTATTTGGATCAGCTCCATGTATACTTCACAGAGTGGCCAGGCTGGGACTGAGCACTGGTTTACTTTTCAGATAAGTTTTCAAAGACGGTGGTATAATGTTTAGGGCTAAATCACCTGTGTGAAACTCAGGGAAGAGTCCAAGAGTTCACGCCAAACCTGATGGAATCAATTTCTTGAGTTTTTTCTTATCTGCAATCTTCCTGACACTCTTCTGATTCTAAGAATTTCTTTATTTTTTTTCCCAGTCCTCTAGCCAAAAAGCTGGGGCTTTGGATTCCCTCCTCTGCTGCATACTTTCCATGAATGTGGATGCTTTTGGGGCTTAGTTGCCAGTGGATTGGGAGAGAAAAGCAGTGGAGATTTTCCTCACACTCTTGGAGCCAGAGTTCCCCTGGTCAAGAGGGAAGGGTCAGCCCAGCCACTGCTATTGTCAGCCACCTGGCACTCCTGAGGGTTAGGGTAAGAGAGAACAAAAAAAAAGAAAAAAATCCCCTATTTTTCTTGATCCATGGGGTCTTCTTTTTTGCTCCTCGAAATAGAAGTAGAGGACTTCTCTTAGAGCTATTTCTGTCCAAAGTTGTTGTAAAGCTCTAGGTTCAGGATGCCATTGAGTCCAGGCCAGGAGATATTGAAGGAAAAAAAAGGGGAACTTATCACTGATTTGGTGGCAGTACTTCAAATTCTGGTTTCCTTCCCCAATCTTCTCACTACTATTTACTTTTCAGAGTTCTCCATGCATTCTGTCCAAGGTTTTTATTTGCATTCAGTGGAAAAGACAGAGTGAAAGGTGCTTACTCCATCTTGACTGCAATCCAGTATTCCTGTCTGTTATTAAAATCAGGGAGATAGCCCTAGTTTTTTTGGCCTAAGAGATGCTGGGGAGTTACCTTAGGAAAAAATAAAGAACAGAATTCCTATGATACATACCCACAATAGAACACTATACAGCTGTAAAAGTGAACAAGAGAGAGAGACTTTGTTACCTGATATGGAATGATTACTGGGAAATGTTAAGTGAAAAGAGTGAAATGTATGGTTTAAAAGGATCTCTTCACACTCTGCTTATTAGTTGCAAGAGAAAAATAGTAACTATATAAGGTGGAATTAGACAATATCTTGACCAGGTAAATAAAACTAACATTGCCAATGAGGAACTTGATTTGCCTCTAGACTGGATGCCCTGAAAAGGACATAGCAGTTATGTAATATTCTATTCAGGAATGCATATCCTGAATTTAATCACAAGGAACATTCAGATAAGCCTCAAAAGAGGGATATTTTAGTTTTAGAAAAGGGAACATTAAGGGGAATATTGTATTGTTTTAAAATGTCAATGTTATAAAAGGCAAAAAAAAATGTATGTAGAAATATTCCAGATTTAAAGAAACTAAAGAGACATGCCAACAAAATTCAATGCCTGATCCTAGACTGTTATGGAGAGGAAAAAAATGCTATAAAGGACATTTTTAGATCAGTTGACAAAATTAAAATACTAACAGTAGAATATATAAAAGTATGAGATCAATGTTAAAATTCCTAAAATTGTTAGTTACACTGTGGTTATGTAAGAGAGTAATCTTATTCTACACACTCACATACTTAGGGAGAAAGGACATGATGCATGCAACTTACTTGAATATGGTCCGAACAAAATTATGTATATGTATATATATGAATGCATACCTATACATAGCCAGATAGATTGAGTGATTGAGCCAATGTAAAGCAAAGCAAACAAGGTAAATGTTAACAATAGGTGAATCTGTGTATTCATTATACTATTTTTACTTTGTAATTTTGTGTGAGATTAAAATTATTGCCAAATAAGTTAAGAAAACAACAACAGAATTTCCTAAATTCTGTTCTCTCATGGCCACTGTGATGTCAGTCAACTAGCAGTAACCAATCACAGGCATTTTCTGCTGCCTGAAGACCAGCCAATAGCAGACTTTTTCAGTTTTTCCCTGCCTACTAATGATTGAAGAGAAAATTGTATTTCATGTTTACAAAGCAATGTCAATCTTTCATAAAAACTTATAAAATATAGATCTGTATGTCTGTTTAGAATAGAACATGGAAGCTGCATTCTTATTCTTACATGTGTTCTAGAAAAAAGAATGCAAAACCTGTGATTACTTAGTGGGAAGAAGCTGTTGCAAGATGAAACAATGACAGGTGGCTAAAACCACCACAAGCTGAATCAGTTCAGACATGTCTTTTACTTAAAAGTAATAAACCTTCTTTTTTAAAAAGTGGGTTGTTAAGTGGCATAGAAGAGACTGCTAATAATATCACTGACATGGCTGTCAGCCATCTCCTCTCTTTATTTCAGGACATGCTGACTACATCCACCTGCCACTCTTTGCCTGAAGATTTTTTTTTTTCTCAGCTCAAGCGTTAGCTCAAACACCAAGCAGTTAGTTTGAGGATAAGTACCTCAGATTCCTCACCCTCTGAGGCATGTTCCACACTGTCTCCTGGAGTTTTCCAGCGGGATCGAGCCCCAATGGCCCACAGCGGTAATCTGTCAGTTAATGTTCTCTTATGGCTCCTTCTCTTTCCTCTTTCTTTCTCTTCTCCCCACTTAGTGCCTCCAAAAACTATTTGTACTTACATACTTGTTTCATTGTCTGCTTCTGGGGGAATTCATCCTAAGCTAGATGATTACTTTTATTTATTGAAAATTTAATTGGAAAATGAATCCAAATGGTGTGGAGGAGAAATAACAGGTCCAATGGCGTGAAACAGCAAGCTAGTCTCTTAGCAGTCAGAATGGCATTTTAGTCTCTCACTCACCAGTGACAGGAGGTCCTATCAGTTGGAGGATATCACTTCCTGCTGCCCACACATGAACTGATCCAGTCTATTGCTCTATTGTCTAGAGAGAGCCGTGCTGTAGGACCAGCATGGCAGAACAGAGTGCAATTGATGGCTATTGAGTACTCTTGCTCTGTATCATGGAAGGTATTGAGAAGAACACAGATGGAAGTGAAAAAAAAGATTAAGGCAGACTTAGGATGAGATGTAGTAGAAGCAGACAGTTGTAGCAGATTCTCACAAGAGCTTTAGAACCCATCATTTTTCCTTCTCTGTCTTGGTGACTAGGAAGCTGAGCTAAATTCTGGAAGTTTTTCCTAGCTTAGGTTTTTTGATAAAGTTACCCCCTCTACTTACTACTAAACATGACGTTAGATTTTAGTTTTATTGTATCTTTGATTATTGTAGAAATTGTCTTCATTATTTTTGAAAACAAGTGGTATATATAACATATAGAGTATGACTATATGGTATATATAAACTTGAAAATAAAAGTAACAACTTTCCTTCAGGTTATTACCACTTCAATAAAATTTCTCCAGGAGGACCAAAATATGAAGATAAAACAGAAAAAGTCAACCATGCTATATTTCTTTCTATAGTTAATAGTTCTAGGGTAAAACAGAAATTGATAGTAGCCACCATAGCTACTAATTTCAAATTAGTGTTTTGGAATTCTTCAAATAAATACCCAGAAGTAGAATTGCTGAGTCAGTAAGGTAATTCCATTTCTAATTTTTTCGGGAAACTCCATACTGTTTTCCATAGCGGCTGACCCCATTTTGCAATCCACTAACAGTGTACGAGGGTTCCCAGTTTTCTTGTTAAATGTCTTACATTTTGAATTGATCTATTTCCTTATAGGATCATTTAACTTGTTCCTCTCCCATGTATTTCCTATAAACTGGAAGTTATAGGCTTGATTAGACACAAGTTACTTAAGCATTTTGGCCATGAGAGGGGCAAGAAAATACTGTAAAATGATCCCATTGCTAATGATGATTATTTTATTAGAATGGCAACCATTCAATTCCGTCACTCTAAAAGTGTATATTTTTTTCTCATAATTAGTATTAATATTGTGATTAATATTGGGTAATATTTCGATGCTATGTGAACATCCTGTTCTTCCTAAACCTTTTTAACTAATGCTTTTAGCATCCATCAATGATTTTGCCTGAACCAATTACTCTATTAGAGGTTACAAAATGATGATTGTATCAGTCTTCCAAATTTATTATATGGCTTTTCATTCAACGTGTTTTAATCAATTATAGTCAATTATAATTTTTTATATTTAAATTATTCCAAATTTGTCCAGCAACTTTCCTTTTAGGCTGGCTTTTCTGCCTTTTTTTTATGTCTCATATAATCTAGATATTATTGTAATATATTTTTAAAATTTTAATTTAATTAGTTTCATGTATACAGTACATTGGTTAGACATTTACATTGTTTATAAAATGATCTCCCTAATTTGTCATGGCTTTTCTGTCTTTTGGTACACTTCCCTTAAGTCTTTGACAGCTCACTTGCTTTCTAGTACAGCAAGGTATCCTAAACTCACCTTGCAGTTTCTATGTTCCAAACCTAGAATCGACTATTGCTCTAAGGATCAAAAGGTTCTCTGTGTCTGAGTTTGTTTCTATTTTGTTTGTTCATTTACTTAGTTTTCTTAGATTCTACATATAGGTGAAATCATATGGTATTTGCCTTTTTCTGTCTGACTCATTTCGCTTAGCATAATACCATCTAGGTCCATCTCTGTTGTCACAAATGGCAGATTTCATTTTTTTATGGCTGAGTAATATCTCATTACACACACACACACACACACACACACACACACACACACACACACACACACCATATCTTCTTTATTCATTTGTCTGTTGATGGACACTTAGGGTACTTCCATATCTTGGCTTTTGTAAATAATGCTCCAGTGCATATAACAGTACATATGCCTTTTTGAATTACTGTTTGGGATTTCTTCAGATAAACCTTAGAATTGAAATTGCTGGGTCCTTCATACTGTTTTTGAGAAAAATCATACTGTTTTCCAGAATGGCTGTACTTATTTATTTGTTTGTTTGTATATTTATTTATTTATCAGTGACATCGGTTAACACAATCTAATAAGTTTCAGCTGTACACTTTAACAGTAAGGCACATTTATATTTACACTGTGTGCTCACGTCCCGTAATTAGATTTCTTTTTTGTTGCCACATATTTGACCCCCTTTATCCCATCAACCTATCCCCTCCTGCTCTATTTCCTCTGGTAACCACTAGTCTATAGTTTGTGTCCACGAGTCTCTGTTTGTCCTGTCCATTTGTTACTTTTAGGTTTATATCCTACATATAAGTGCTATCATGTGATTTTCAACTTTTTCTGTCTGGCTTATTTCATTTACATGATTATCTCGAGGTCCATTCATGTTGTTGCAAATGGCTGTATTACATCTCCTCTTATGGCTGAAGTACTGGTCCATTTCTTCTAGGTTATTAAATTGGTATTATATACTTTTTCATAGTATTCTTGCATGATCCTTTGTATTTCTGTAGTGTCTGTCATAATTTCCCCTCTTTCATCCATGATTTCGTTTATTTGTGTCCTTTCTCTTTTTTCTTTAGTGAGTCTAGCCAGGGGTTTGTCAATTTAATAACCTTCTCAAAGAACGAGCTCTTTGTTACATTTATATTTCTTATTGTTTTGTTTATTTCTGCTCTAATTTTGATTATTTCTTTCCTTCTGCTGACTTTAGGCTTCATTTGTTCTTCCTTTTCTACTTTTTTAAGATGAAGCAGTAGGTCATTTATTTGGGCTCATTTTTCTTTTCAGAGGTAGGTCTGTAATGATAGGAACTGTCCTCTTATCACCGCTTTTGCCGTGTCCCAAAAGTTTTGATATGTTGTACTATCATTATCATTTGTTTCTATGTATCTCTTGATCTCTCCTTTTAGTTCTCCTCTGACTCAGTTATCCTTCAGTATCGTGTTGTTTAATCTCCATG
>PVKZ01007655.1:0-21357 GCA_004027375.1 Macroglossus sobrinus | reverse complement strand
AGTCACGTCCTCGCCAGTGGAGTCTTACTGGGTTGCAGAGCTCGTCTCCTGATTAGATGGCGTGTGTCACAGCTCAGGCCATCTCCGACGCGGTCCACGCAATGCGGGGGTCGGGGGCTCGGCTCCGAGGGAGGAGGGAAGCGAGCACCGGTGACACCACGGGGCCTGTGCCATGACGTGACGGGGACCCAGTGACGCGTGTGGGGACAGAGGGCTCGCTGTGCCTCTGTGCCTTCCTCCCTGCCCCGCCCTGAGCTCTGACTAAGTCCTTCCTGGTGGCGTCTGAGCCTGACGAAGGGAAGGGTCTGCCCCCTTCACAGCCGGCCCTTCCCCCCGCCCCTCGGATGTGCTAGGGGAGGACAGGAGCGGTCGCCTTGGTCCCAACCACGTTCGGTCCCCTAAGTGCACCTGCAGGGGTCTTGGGGATGCGGAGGGAGGGGGGTGCCGGGCGCGAGGCCGCTGGCAGGTGGCAGGGCGCCGTCTGCAATGCCCGTGGGGCAAGGGGGGCCCCGTGGTCGGACGTTGCTCCCCAATCCTGGCCTGAGAGCGCCCCAGGCAGGGGCGGAGGTGTGGGGCCAACGAGAATGACCTCACTGCACCCCGTAAGCCCGCGGGGAGAGCCCGCTGTCTGCCATGCGGCGCTGAGGCCTGCCCAGTACCCCGCAGCCGGGGCTGGATGCCCCACCCCCCCCCCGGGACACAGGCTTCAGGACTCAGGTTCAAGGCCGGAGTCCGAGGGCGTGGCAAGTGCCTCCAGAACTGGGACAAGGCCAGAGACGGGCCGTCCCTGCGTGAAGCCAGCATGGACCAAGGGACCCCAGCAGAAGCGGCTGGTGCACAGCTTGTGGGGGAACCTGGGTGTCAGGTCACGAGACGGGGGTGGGGGACGCTGAGAACGTGACCAGGGTTCTAAGAGCAGGTGGTCTGGGGGGGCCTGGCCACCTGCCAGGAGCCTGACGAAGGGACTGAGGCCCTCAGACTCCGGCTGGCCTCTACCTACCTACCTGCCTACCTACCTATGTCTGACTATCAGCTCTCCATCATCCATCTATCTACCTATCTATGTATCTATCATCTATCTATGTATCTATCTATCTACGTATCTATCTACTTACCTACCTATCTACCTACCTACCTATTATGTATTAATCTTTCTATCTATCTATCTATCTATCTATCTATCTATCTATTCATCTATCTATCTATCTATCATCTATCTATCTGCTGTCTCTCTAGCTACCTACCTGTCCGAGGAACCCCAACAATGCCTAATTTTCGGGGTGCTCCCATCTAATGTGACCCTGTCCCCACTGCTCACGCCCTGTGTGCTCTTGCCCCTGTGGTGACAGGTACGGGGTGCATCTCTCTGTGTGTGGCACACGTGTGTCGTATGTGTGTGGGGGGGTCAGCTCCCTGTAGCACGGCCCTGAGGGCGTCGGGGACCCTGCATGCTCTCCAGGTCACCTCCTCTGGGCCCCAAGTGCCCCCGTGACCATGCCACACCCCTCACTGCTCTCCCTGTGTCCGGCCTGGCCCCCACATGCTCCCTCCTGCCAGCGGAGCATCCCAGGAACCTCCACGGGCTGTCACCCTTGAACTTAAACATGACGATGTGACCTGGGCCCCTGACGGTGAGGGGGATCATCAGGGAGGGACAGGGCATCCTCCCTGGGAGTTTTGGACACTGCCCCTTGGAAAGGAGAGGAGGGGAGGGGGAGGGAGTGGGCCAGGGCGGGAAGGACAGCGCCAGGCTCTGGGACAGGCTCCAGGGGGTCAGGCCACCGCCCTGGCCGCCTTCCATCCTTAGTCCGGTCACAGGTGAATGAGCTGCAGCCGTTGTGCTATCTGCATGGCCGAGTGGGGACTTGGGACCTGCACCTGGCTCCCTCTCCTGTCACCGCACAGCCACGGCGACCTGTGACGTCTGTACGAACGAAGATGAGCTTTCAACGCCGATGCGTTTACTGAAGTGCCAGCCAAAGGTTTTCCCTCTCCCACTCCACGGGGGCTGACAAAATCCTCTGACATATTGTGCGATGACACCATGTGGCAAGGGTGCCATAGTGGTGACACGGCCCAAAAAGCTGCACTCAGTGTCCAGGAGAAAACCCGCAAAGACAAACATAAGGAAGTTATGAGCCGGAAAGAGGTAAAGGGCCAGTATCCTTCATATATAAAGAGTTTTCAGAATAAATAAGAAGCACATTATCCCCGGGCAGGGACCACGGCCCTGGGACACCTCGACCTCAGACTTCCGGCCTCCAGACCGTCCTGTTGTCTGAAGTCTCCCGCTTTGTGACACTTTGTTGCCACAGCCCCAGGAAACTAATGCAGATACTACTTCCACTCCTGCACTGAGCAAAATACTTTTGAAGTGACAGTTCTCACACTCTGGCCCGGTTTGAAGCCAGGAGTCTCCTGGACATTCAGTGGGGGGCACCCAAGGCTGTAGGAGGGTTCATCCTCTTTAACTTGGTGATTTTGTTTTTAAGGCTTTGTCCTAGCAAATGTTATGTAGGAATAAAGAGATTTGAAAAAGATGCTCATGATAACGTTGTTTATAATAATGTATAAAAACAACAAATGCCTAAAAATAGCAGAAATGTCAAATAAGTGGAACTGTTAAATAAATGTTAGACATCATGGAATATTAAACATTTAAAATAGTGTCTTAAATAAAACATGACACAAGGAAATTCCCTTTATATAAATTAAAAAAACCCACCAGGATATAAACTGTTTATATTTGTAGGGCATAATCCAAATTTATCTTTAAAAGATTTAGAACATGTATTTATGCAACTAGATAAAACATATACTGAAATAATAACAGTGGTGATACGTGGGTGGTAGAATTATGGATCATCTAACTTTATTATTTATTATATAGATTCTCATTCTTATACATATTGCTTATAATAGTCATATATTCAAATTACGACCAGGAAAAACGTTTTAAAATTCCAAACTATTAATATGCATTGACCATTAATGTAGGAGAAACAGCCTTCCAAAATTCAAGATGTAATAATAACGCCCAACAGAGGCTACAAAACCTACTGCCTGTGGAGTAGGTTTTGTAGCAACTTAAAGTTGGAAGTGAGGAGCTAATGATGGGCGTGGCACACAGTAGGGGCTTCATGAGCCTGCGTGGGCAGCTGGTGGAGACTCCCGCACCCAACCATGCCCTGTCACCTTCCCACCCCACTTTGAACCTGCTAGTGTGTCTGTCTGTCTGTCTGTCACGATCCGAGGTGGCCCCATGCCCCTTTCCACTGCCTGGGGACGTTCTTGCAAAGAGTGGAAACTCATGTTGTTTGAACGACGGAACAGGAATAAAAAGTACAGCATCAGGAATTAAAAACAGTGTCCCACTCCAGATGCCACATGTGCCCAGAGACAGTGAGACAAGGTCCGCCACTCAGGAGTCGAGCATATCCGGGGAGGAATCGGGGTGCTCTGCGCAGCCCCTGCAGAAAGCCCAGCATAAGGGGTGTGGCCGGCACGAGGCCAGAGCAATGCAGGAGTCCGCGCTGCTCGCAGAAGGAGCTGGAACATTTCTCGCTGATTGCTTGCTTCCGCCAGGAAGACAGTGGAAAACTCTGACCTTTAAGCTCGCCGTTCCTGCCGCCTGAGGTGTCCCGCTGGCTTACTCCTGGGGTGCAGGCCGGTTGCTTAGACGAGCCCCCACTGGGTACCCTTTGGGGCCTTGCCGACTCGCTGTCGCTCTCCTTGCTCCATCTCGTGGCCCCATCGCCAGCGTCCAGACTGTCTTTAGGACAGGGGTCAGGCAGACAGACACCCGAACGCCTCTTGGGTCCTCGGGGGTGGTATTGAGCCCCAACCTGAAACGGACATGGGAACTGGGAGCCCTGGTGCTTCGCTGGTGGCAGGAAGTTCCTGCTGGGGTGGGGGCGGTGTGAACGCCCCTGATGTCAGAATCCGGCCCTGCCCCTCAGTCCTGCGCTGTCTTGCCCCAGCCCCGTCGCGCCCAGGACCCGGCTTCCTTCCCTCCCAGCGGGCGGGACCCAGGCCACCACAGAGCAGACACACCCAGCAGCCCGGGGCATGGCAGGTGATGCCATCTGAGGCCAGACACAGGCTGGTGCCCGGCTGGCCGGCTCGCCGGCCTCCTGAGTCAGCCTGCGAACACCCAGGCTGCACGCGGGGCCAGCACTTCCCTCCCGCCGCTGGACCCCGGGCTGCGAGTGGCATTTCCTTGACACAGAGCGCACGCACCTACTGGGCATGCTCTGCAACCATAGCAGGTGGCAGAAGGGACCCCAGCTACTCCTGGGACCCAGGGATGCTGTGGGCGGGATGTTGACCTGAAGTCCTTGGGCTGACGTCATCAGTAAGCCAGACAGAACCAAAGGAGACAGAGCCAGTGGGACGGAGCATGGCCTTCGGGTTCCAGGAGAGTGTCAGGAGAGAAAAGTGCCTCGTCTTACTCTGGGTGACAAGGAGAAAGCCACCTGGACAGGGGCCTGCCATCCCCACCACAGTTTGTCACAGCGGGGAGCAAGTTTACGGCACGCACTGCGACAGGCGGGTCTCCCCACACTCCGTGTTTACCCATCTGATTTGTTTTGGGGGTTTTATGGCACGCCCACGCTCAGCATCTCGGGGTGCCCGGCCAGGAACCGTGAGTAGGAAAGACCCGCTTCCTGTCAATAGGGTCTCTAAGCTCCAGACCTGAAAACAGGGAGATGAACTCCATAAACACCACAGTTGAAAGACAGGCTCAAAGCATTTCCAATGATAAAGAAAACTTAACTGTGTCTCCAAAATCTGCAATGATAAAAAAAAATAATAATAATCCCATTCTCGCAGACTTTGAGAGTGTATCTTCCATTCTGGTAAGTGGAGACTGTCTTGAATCATTTTATCACATCTATGTGTGTGTGTGTTTTCTTTCTTTTTACCCTCGTAACGTGTGCAAAGCATGAGACTAGAAATCTGAAAAAAAAAATCCCAGATTCCAGAAGGAAGCACAGCCTCCAGGGGCCAAGGACGCAGACGGCACCCGGAGATGCTCCCGCAGAGGCGGTGTGGGGGGAGATCCACAGGGGTGCCTGGAGGAGCCCCTGGGAGAGACGCAGCCATCCTGAGGTCAGCTTCTGCCCTGTGGGAGGACTTGAGGACCAGGCTCCCACCCAGGGCTGGGTGCCGGCCACAGTCCACACAGGGCTGGTAGGGACCCTCTCTGGGAAGGCGGCTTCAGCTCTTTGGGCTGCAGTTTTTCCTCAGCGCTGACAAACTGTTTCCAAACAGCCAGCCAGGTGTTTGCAAACACCTCACGTCTTTGGCAAGGCTACTGGGCTAGCCCCAGGCGGGGGACGGGAGAGGGTGGAGGAGCCGGTTTGCTGGATGTCACCTGGATGAGTCTGAGGAAAGCTTCAGTCACAGCAGAAGGGGCGGCGTTTGAATGCATCCAGGTCTCTGGTTTCTCCACTCGGCGTCTTATTCTCCTAGGGACACATGGATTGGCAGGGTCCCCAGATGGGGAGAAAAGAAAGGGATGATAAACTATTCAGCTGGAAGGAAGTAAAAATTCTTGCTGGCAAACCCGGGACGGATAATAAGGACACTTCTGAGAAACTAAGGAAAACTTTGGAACCATCAGTTATCCGGAAAGTCTTTTCCAAACAGACCAGCTCACAAACCTCCGCCCAGGAAGGGGGCCACGGGCAAGCAGGCGGTGGAGCCAGCCATCCTGCGTCAGGAGCCGCGCAGGCGCGGCGCTGCCCCGGCCAGGCCCGCCACGTCCCCAGCCACTGCCCACGCGCCCACCGCAGCCAACCCCTGCGCTTAACTCTTGCTCCCTACCCCCTTCTGAGCAGTGGCATTTTAATGTAACAGAAGGAAACATGATCTAGGTTAGACGCGGAATTGAAATCCCAAACTGTTGCCTTCTTAATGTTTAAAAAATACCAGTCGCCATACCCTCTGTCTTCCCTTCGAAAATATTCATTTTTTTTTTTGATGAGGCAGAAAGAACATAAAATGAACAGCAATACTAATGGAAATTGTCGCCCGCTGCCATTTTCATCCTCTCTTCCTCTGTCTTCTAGTGCAGGAGCAGCCACCAGGCACCCGAGGGGCACAAGTCCCACCCAACAGCTCCGCTGCAGCTCCCACAAAACCAGAGGTGGCCGGTGGGACAAAAGTGACCAATGCCTGGGACCTGCAGAGTGTCCACTGTCTCCAGGGGGTGAGGTACACTGCTGACCTCACCTCATTGGCCCTGCGTGTGTGTGTGTGTGTGTGTGTGTGTGTGTGTGTGTGTGTGTGTGTAGGGGAGGGGTTCCCCCGAGGGCAGGGTCCTTCTACTGTCTGCACACAGAGTACCCGGCCGGGGCTCCCTGGGCACTTGTCGGATGAATGCACAAGCCAACGCGCCACCCGCGCTCTGGCGAGGGTGTTGCCTTCCGGTTCTCTGGTCCCAAGAACCCGAGGACCGGAGACCTTGGCGAGCGGAGTCCACTTCCTCCTGGACCTCCGGCCCTCTTAGGGTTGCCTTAGCCCCACTTGGCACTTTCCCTGATCTATCCAAGGTCGAGAGCACTTCCGACGGAAATTGTGGGACACATGTGACCTGTACCCTGAAGACTGGGCCATGGGGTGGAAATCAAAAAAAGGACCCAGCTGGGCTGCCCTTCGGGGGTTTTAGGGGGGCCGCCCTAGACCCAAGCCCCTTGGGGGGGCTGTGACAAGAGGGGTACACGCGACGGCGGCCGTGCGGGCGCGTGCAGGCGGAAGGGCCGCACCCGGGGACCCAAGCGATGAGCCGCCCGCAGCGTCCACGGCGCCCGGTAGGGGGCGCGCGCCGGTGGGAACGCGGGCGCGGGCGGACCTCCGGCCTTCGGCGCCCGGCGCCCCTGACGTCACCGCCCCGCGGTCGCCAGGGCGACGGCCTCATCGGCGCGCGCGTCAGAGCCGCCAGTCTCTTGGCAACGGCCCGATCTCCCGCTCTCCCTCCGCCTGGCGCTGGGCCGCGCGTCGCTCTGGCGTCAAAGCGACGTCAATGGGGATGTATCAATCCGGCGCCGCGGAGGGGCGGGGCGGGCGGGGGCGGGCCGGGGGCGGGGCCGAGCGGGGGCCTGGGCGGGGCCGGGGGCGGGACTGAGCGCGGCGTGGGCGGGGCCTGGGCGGACCCGGGGGCGGGGCCGAGCCGGCGCGGGGCGGGGCCTGGGCGGGCCGGGGGCGGGGCGTGCGGCGGCGCGTGCGGCGGGCTGCGCCGCGCGGCCTCAGAGCTGACATGCGGCGCGGCCCGGCCGGTGGCGGCAGAGACGCTGGTGACTGTGGCGACCCGAGCGGCAGGCGCCGCAGCAGCACGAGCGGCCGAACGGCCGGCAGGGCCCGCGGGGCGAGCGGCGAGCGGCCTCGGCGGCCGGGCGGTGGCGGAGGTGAGGCGGGCGCGGCGCGGGCTCGGAGCTCGGGGCTCGGGGCTCGGGGCGCCGGCGGCCCCGCGGGGGCGCGCGTGAGGGTCGCGGCCGGGACGCCGCCGCCCGCCGCCCGCCGCCGGCTTCTCTTTGTTGCGGGCGGCGGGGTGGCCCCCCGCGCCGCGGCCTCGGGGGCCCGGGCTCCGCACGGAGCCGGCGGCGGGCGCGGGTCCGCGCGCTCCCCGGGTCCGGGCCGGAGCCGCCGGCGGGCGGCGCGGGGTTCCGAGGGGACCGGCGCGGGGGCGGGGCCGCGCGGCGGGGCGTCCTGGGAGCGGGGCCGGGGCGACCGCGGGCGGCGGCGTCCGGCCCGCGCTGAGCGCCCCCGGCGTCCGTAGGTGCCCGGAGCCATGGTGATCATGTCGGAGTTCGGCGCGGCGCCGGCGGGCCAGGGCCAGGGCCAGCAGAAGCCCCTCCGGGTGGGCTTCTACGACATCGAGCGCACTCTGGGCAAGGGCAATTTCGCGGTGGTGAAGCTGGCTCGGCACCGAGTCACCAAAACCCAGGTGCGTGGAGCGGGGCTGGCGGCACCGACCTGCGTGGGGGGGGGTGGCGATCCCTGCCTGTAGGGGTCCACCGTCTGACGGTGTTTAGTTTGGTAAAGGGGCGGGGGGAAGCTTGATTATTGATTTTGCATAATTTGTACAGATATTAGGGAACAGCAAAAGGATAATGACCGTATAACCGAGAGGTGCAGCGCTCTCAGAGCCAGAGCTGCCGCCCCGCGCGCTGACCTACGGGGGTTTAGTTAACCGACCCTTTTAAATAATGTCCATACTTTGGTTATTTTTTCCATCAACTTTTTGTGATTTCTTGCGGGGGGGGGGAGATAAAGTGTTTTAGATATTAACCTATAAAAAAAGAAATGTGTAAATTAGGTTAAGTGAGGAACATTTTTTTAAAAAACAAAACATCTTTTTTTTTTTTACAAATCCTTAGGTTGCAATAAAAATAATCGATAAAACTCGCCTAGATTCAAGCAACTTGGAGAAAATATATCGTGAGGTTCAGATCATGAAGCTTCTGAATCATCCTCATATCATCAAGCTTTATCAGGTAAGACCTCAAGTTCGCCTTGGCTGTTCGGACAGGTGTATTATTTTTCATTTCCAACGGAAGAGAAGGTTGCCCTTCACTTCGTGTGCATGCGGGAGGGAGAAGGTAGTTGGTTGTGTAAAGTAAATAGATTAATTTCTGTAAATGGTGCAGATGTATTTACAGTCCTGCCCTTGCCTTTGGGTGGTAATGGAGATTTGCTTCATGAAAACTTTATCCGGTATTGTAATCCGTTCCGGTGTGAAATGCATGGAGGACGATATTCCCAGATCTCCGTGTTGCTACAAGTCGGGTAGCTAGTGTAGGACAAATTCGAGTGAAACTAGACACTTCCGCCTTTGCAGATAATTATTAAACTTTCAAACCAGCTGCTCTTACGAGTGATCATGAACCTCTCTCTGCAGAGGCAGCTGTGAGCGTTTGTCTTCCCTATTTAAACTCTGCCCTTAAAAACGGGGAGACGAGAATCCTTTTGCCCTGGCCAGAGCAAGGAGCTTGTCACTTCATCCACCTTAGGACCAGTCCTCACCCGGTCTGTCTGTGGGTTTGATTCGTGACTTTGTTTTTGTTCTGTTGAGACTAAGAAATGATATCTTTGGAAACTAAGTGCTGGTTTAATGAGGACGGTAAAGTAATCTCTTACTTGGCTGACACTTCTGCGAGGACAGAGCAAGTGTGGACAGCAGAGTAAGTTCTTTGCGAGAGCTCAGTTCTCCGTGCAGTTGTGGCAGCTCTAACTTCCTTTGGAGGACTCTCGGGAAACCGGGAGAGGCCGAAACGAATATGGAAGTGTGTGTGTGTGTGTGTGTGTGTGTGTGTGCGTGTGTGTGCGTGCGTGCCGTTGGCAGGGCGAGGTGCCCGGTGAGGCAGGAGAGGACTGTCATCTGTCATGTAAATCACCCCCACGCAAGGCTCTTCTGCCCCGTCGGGGCTCGTGTTTCCACACTGGCCGTTGACTCAGCGTCGCTGAGTGCGGGACTCACGTCACGTGCCCCCCGGCTTGTGTTTTGTCTCTGTTGTCATTTGTAAGTGGCCGTCTCCATCAGAAGTTTCCTCCCCCGTCGCTGATGTCAGTGCCTGAGAAATGTGCCTGGCCCGTTTCCGCAGGAGTGGGCTGACCCCGGTCTGTGTGTGACGGTGACGGTGACGGTGCCGGAGGGATGAGCCAGAGCGTGGCTTCCTCGTCCTCCTGGCCCCCGCTGGCCCAGTTAGCGACGCCTGGCCCGTCTTTCCTGGGGTGACTCTTTCCCTTGCTCTGTGTGCTGCTTTAACTGCGTGGGGGACACAGGATGCGGGGGACAGCGACGCGTGTCAGTATCCTGGCTTGGACACCGGTGTCTGGCGTTCATCC
The DNA here is from genome assembly GCA_004027375.1 of Macroglossus sobrinus. Lineage (NCBI taxonomy): Eukaryota > Metazoa > Chordata > Mammalia > Chiroptera > Pteropodidae > Macroglossus > Macroglossus sobrinus. Next base: position 11,508 of record PVKZ01007655.1, on the reverse strand, counting down.
AGCTGGCCCAGGCCCAGAACCTGGGGGAGGCGCTGGGCTCTTTCCTTGAGGTGTTTTTAAACTTAAAACACATTCAGTCTTCAGCGTGTCTCCGTCACTTTTTGTCATTGAGAAAGGCGTGAACCGTCGTCATTGGGTTTGTCACTGTCGTACACATCGAGGGCAGCGTAATTCTAGCTCGATTGCTCGGTGCCCGTGTTTCTTTTCAGATTAGGGCTCAAAGCAGTTGTCTTTTAAGGAATAACTATATTTTGAGCCCCAATAACAGCTTTTTCTGGAAGAACATATTTCCCTGTCTCCCTCCAAACCGAGTTAGCTTCACTCCTTTCAGGACCAAAGATCTGAACTTCACCTTGTTTCTTAGTTACATTTTTAACTCCTTAAACATTTGTTTCGATCGTGAAAGAAAATTCTCGATCAACAAGGGAAACTTGAAGGTGTGCCTGACATTGACTGTTGCTGTTGACACATGCTGAGCCGTTGCCAGGACACACAGCAGACCATTGTAGCTCACCCGGCGAGGCTGGCGAGGCAGGCTTCTCGTGGCCTAGTTAATCATGCCACAGAGGCACGTGGGGCAGGCGGCGCTGCTCTCTGTTATCCAGCTGTGCGGCTTTGGGTTGAGTCATCTGGTGGCCTGCCAGCCTTCTAGAAGAAAGCCCTAGCAGCACCCTCGACATCGCTGTTACTGCTGTAGCCTCCGGCTCGTCGAGCCGGGTGAGGCAAAGTGAGTTACTGTCTTTATTTGATATGCTCCTAGGATATAGAATTCTGATACTCTTAGGCCTTTTTGAGAGTAAGGACACATCGGGAGAGGCAGCCTAGTGAGTAATTCACTTCCGGTTTTTAAACCCTGCTTCTGACTAGGAATCCCCTTGTTTCCTTCCGTATGGCAGACTTTTTCTTCTCCTTCCTCTCCTCAAACAAAGGGTGCACGCATCCTGGAGACCGGGGTCCCGGCGGGACACTCTCAGCGGCGGTGAGCTGCCACCTCTTCCTGCGGTGACGTGTGGTGCCTTTGTGTTTTTAGGTTATGGAAACAAAGGATATGCTGTACATTGTCACCGAATTTGCAAAAAATGGAGAAATGTTTGGTAAGCCACGCTTTATCGCTCACGTGTCAGGAGCTGCCCTGCAGTGTTCGGTCACTGTCCACAGCGCTCTGCAGCCATGCCCTTGGCAGTGGCAGCCTCGTGGGCTGGGGGGGTGCGGGGGGCGGCGCCTGCTTCTTTGTCACCCTCGCACTGTTTGGGGCGCCAGCTAGTTAGTCACCCTCAGAGTGTTTGGGGTGCCAGCTCATTTGTCACCCTCAGAGTGTTTGGGGCACCAGCTAGTTTGTCACGCTCAGAGTGTTTGGGGCGCCAGCTAGTTTGTCACGCTCAGAGTGTTTGGGGTGCCAGCTCATTTGTCACCCTCAGAGTGTTTGGGGCACCAGCTAGTTTGTCACGCTCAGAGTGTTTGGGGCACCAGCTAGGACTATTTGGGGCGCCAGCTCGTTTGTCACCCTCAGAGTGTTTGGAGCGCCAACTAGTTTTGTCACCCCCAGACTACCTGACCTCCAATGGGCACCTGCGTGAGAGCGAGGCACGGAGGAAGTTCTGGCAGATCCTGTCGGCCGTGGAGTACTGCCACAGCCACCACATTGTGCACAGGGACCTCAAGACCGAGAACCTGCTGCTGGACGGCAACATGGACATCAAGCTGGCAGGTGGGGGTCCCCCTACGCAGGAAGCGCTGCCCGGGGGTGGGGCGCGTGGGGGGCACGCGCACGGGACGGTCCCTGCTCTGACGCCGCGCGGCCCCTGCCGTGTCCGCGATGACGGCATCGTCTGTGTCTTCGTCCCTCAGACTTCGGATTTGGGAATTTCTACAAGTCGGGAGAGCCCCTGTCCACGTGGTGCGGGAGCCCCCCGTACGCGGCCCCGGAGGTGTTCGAGGGGAAGGAGTACGAAGGCCCACAGCTGGACATCTGGGTAGGCGCCCGCGTTGTGGCGCGCAGTGGGTGTCGGTGCCTTGGGCAGCGCCCGGTCGGCCCCGGGCGCTGACCGTGCCGCCGTCTGGTTGTCGGCAGAGCCTCGGTGTCGTGCTGTACGTCCTCGTCTGCGGCTCCCTGCCCTTCGACGGGCCCAGCCTGCCCGCGCTGCGGCAGCGCGTGCTGGACGGCCGGTTCCGCGTCCCCTTCTTCATGTCCCGAGGTAGGTGTGAGCCCCGCCTCCGCCGGGCGGGGGAGGGGAGGCGTGTCCTGAGATGCGGGGTGACTGTCGTCTGAGTCGCCGTCGGGTCCGCGAGTCAGGCCCGGGCCGCCGTGCGGTGTTTGCCAGGGGCCTGCCAGAGACATGTGGCCCCCGGGCCACACTCATGGGGTGGCAGGTGCCTCCTGTGAGGGTGCCCCAGGGGTGGCCGAAGCCTGGTGTCTGGAGTCCCTACCTGGCGCCCCGTCACCCTCTCCGCATGCGCACTTTGCTCGGCCGTGTGACGTGCCGGGTGCGGGCGGGTGTCTGAGGGGTCTCTGCCTGTCCGTCTGGCGGACCGTGTGTCCCCGGGGACCCACCCCTCCGTGGGAAGCCCTCTATGGTGTCTGACGGCACAGGCCAGCGCCCGGGCTGTGGTGCCCTTCAGGACGGTCACTCGTCCGTTCGCCCGCCCGGGGGGGCCTCCCCCTGCAGGGCGGCCGTGGGAGCAGGGGCGCGGTGCGGGGTGCGCCCCCGGCAGCCTGCGCGGGGCTCACGCGCCTCCCTCTCCGCAGACTGCGAGGCGCTGATCCGGCGCATGCTGGCGGTGGACCCCGCCAGGCGCATCAGCATCGCCCAGATCCGGCAGCACAGGTGGATGCAGGCGGCCCCCGCCCCGCCCTGCGCCGGCCCCGGCCCCGCGCTCGGCTGCGGCTCCAACCTGGGCGGCTACGACGAGCAGGTGCTGGGCTTCATGCAGAGCCTCGGCGTGGACCGGCAGAGGACCGTGGAGGTGGGCGCCGCGCTGGCTGCGATGACGTGGGGCGTGGGGGTGGGGCGGCCTGGTGGGGACGAGGGGCACTCGCCAGTCCAGCCTGGTGGGAGCGTGGGCTCATTTAAGGGCCGGCTTCTCTAAAAGATACTCTCGGCCACCTGAGAGTAACCCCGGGAACGGCCTGGTCGGGGGCCCTCGGGGACTCGAGATGGTGAGGCCCGGCCACCCGGCTGTCCCCTCCTCGTTGGGGCCGGCGCTGACCTGCTTCTCCGCGCCTCCCAGTCCCTGCAGAACAGCAGCTACAATCACTTCGCGGCCATCTACTACCTCCTCCTGGAGCGCCTGCGGGGCCCCCGCGGCTCCCCGCCCCCGGCCCGCTCCGGCCCCGCCCTGCAGCAGAGGCCCAGGAGCGCCGACCACGGTCCCGTGGAGGTGAGCGGTCTCCTTGTCCCTGCCGGGGAGCGTGTCCCCGGGGCGGGGGCCCCTCGCCTGGACGTGCGCAACGAGATGCAGGCCGAGGCCGCTGGCCCCAGGTCGCGTCCCCCTGCCCGTGAAGCCCTGGGGGTGTCCCCTCGTGATCCTGAGGTCAGAGGCTACATGGGGAATGGGGGTGCTGGCCACTCTGGTGGGGGTCAGGCCCTGCCTGTGTCCACTTGATACTAACCGTCCTTGGTGCTGCTGTCTCCGCGTCTTCCGGTCGCGTCCACACAGCACGGCCGGGGAGGGGAGGGAGAGCTCAGCGTCCTGAGCTTAGTCAGCTCATGGCAACTTCAGCGCCAGAGCGCGGCCAGCTCGGTCACTCTAGCAGGGCTGGCCGTCGCCTCCCGAGCTGCCTCCCTCACGGCGTCTGTCCGCCTCTGCCGTCCACAGGTGCCTCAGGAAGGCCTCCCTGGCGACGCTCTCCGGTCCCCGCTGCTGGGCCCGCAGCCCCCGACCCTGGGCCAGTCGCTGCTACAGGCCGAGATGGACTGCGAGCTGCACAGCTCGCTGCAGGTGCGCGGGCCTCTGCCGGGCGGCGTCCGGGGCGGGGGCTGGTTTCACTCCCCACTGCCCGGGCGACCGCGCGCCAGCCCTCCCGGCGCCCCAGGTCACTGGCCCGTGTCCCCCCCGCAGCCCTTGCTCTTCCCCGTGGACGCCGGCTGCAGCGGGGTGCTCCGGCACCGCTCCGCCTCCCCCAGCGGCCTGCTGGACACCGCCATCCGCGAGGAGGCCCGGCCGGGCCCGGACGAGCCGCGGGAGGCGCAGAGGGCCCCGGCCGGCGGCACGGGCCGCAGGCACACGCTGGCCGAGGTCTCCACCTTCTCCCCGCGTGCGCCCCCGTGTGAGTGTCCCCGCGGGCAGGAGGGGGGCCTGGTGAGCAGGGCCCGGGCAGGGCTGCGAGCGGCTGCCGCGAAAGGCGCCTCTTCCGCTGGGCGGTCTCGTCAGATCTGCTGCTGGCTTGACCCTGAAGCCGCAGGGTCGTCACCCTTACACGCCCCATGCGGTTGTCTGGTGGGGACGCTGGGGTTGAGTTGCCCCGGGTGCTGGGGGCCAGGTCCTCATGCCAGGCCCTGGGTCAGCCCCACCGGTCACCTGCAGCCGGGACCCCTGTGCGGGCTGTCTGTCGTGGCTCCCGCCTCCGGACCCTGCTTCCCCAGGGTTGGGGCAGAGACGGAGTGGCCAGTGTGGCTGTCGGCCGCTTCAGCGGGCCGCGAGGGCCGTGTGAGGGCCTGGGCGCCCCCGCAGGGGGCGTGGGGAAGGCAGCGGAGCCAGGTTCTCCCGTGAGAACTGCCGGGTGCGGCGGGTGGCATCAGCCGTGGGGAGCGTGAGGCCCCCTAAGCACACCCTGCTCTCTCTGCAGGTGTGGTCATCTCCTCGGCCAGTCCTTCGGAAGGCACCAGCTCCGACAGCTGTCTGACCTCAGCAGGCGACGGCCCGGCGGGGCTCGGCGGGCGCCTGGGCGCCCAGGGGCTGGTGGGCGCCCGCTCCCCGCTCCGACTGGCCTCGCCGCTGCTGGGGGCCCAGTCCGCCACGCCGGTGCTGCAGGCTCAGGGGGCCCTGGGTGGGGCTGTCCTGCTCCCCGTCAGCTTCCAGGAAGGCCGGAGGGCCTCGGACACCTCGCTCACTCAAGGTGACTTCCTCTTCACTGCCACCCACCCCAGAGATGCGGTGTGTGTCCCCAGAGGGCGTCCCTTTGTGCACATGGCAGAGGTCCCCCTGTTCTCTAGCTGGGCCTGGGTCGAGTAGCAGTGCCCTCTGGTCTGCACGACCTGGTCACCTGAAATAGTCACCTGGCCCGGTCACCTGAAACAGTCACCTGGCCCCTGGCAGCCGGTCTTAAAAGCCCGAGGACACTCAGTGCCAGGCGGCAGCTGCTGACCTGGAGGAGGGTTGGGGTCAGAGGGGACCCTCCCTTCCCCGCCGGCTGCCGGGGCCTCCCGTGCTGCCCAGGTCTCCGGGGGTGTGGGTGGGGGGACTCGCCATTCCTCCTTGAGGGGTCTGTGGTCTGCCTGACACGACCTACCCTGTGTTGGAACTGCTGCCCCAACCAAGCCCCAAAGGAGGATGACCTCCTAGCCCCGGGGTGGGGTGGGGGTCGTGAAAAGCCATTGGATGGCCAGAGCACACCTGTGCATGGCGGGGAAGCCCACCTGTCCCATCATCCACCTCGTGCATTGCCCGTCGTGCCTCCCTCCTCCCTCTGGAGCCCCTGCCAGCCTCGGGCTGGGGCCAGGGTGGGCCGGGGGCTCACGGACCACCTTCTCTCTCCTCCCCAGGCCTCAAAGCCTTCCGGCAGCAGCTGAGGAAGAGCGCGCGGACCAAAGGGTTTCTGGGCCTGAACAAGCTCAAGGGGCTGGCTCGCCAGGTGTGCCAGTCCTCGCCCGGCCGGGCGGCGCCGAGCCTGGGCCTGCACAGCGGCGCGGCCGGCGGCCGGGAGGGCCGGGGCCTGCTGGAGGAGGTGCTGCAGCAGCAGAGGTAGGTCCCCCGCGCCCGGCCCCGCGGCCTCGTCTCTTCGGCTCCCCCGTTCCCACGTGCTGCGGCGGGCGTGTCTCCCTGCCCCCGAGCGGGGGGGCCTGCGGCAGAGGCGGGGGGCCGGCAGGCTTTGTCACTCGGAAGCCGTGGGTGGGGACGGAGGGGGCAGTGCGTGAAGTGTCGGGTCTGGCTGGCGTCCTAGCTGCCGGCAAGCGTGGCGGGGATGGAAATGCCAGGAGTCGCTGAGCTTAGTCACTCGCCGCCCTGCGTGTTCCGAGCAGCGCCAGCCAGCCCTGCCGTGGGCGTGGGCGCCGGGTGGCGTCTGAGCCGGCCGGGCGGGACCGGCAGGGCTGGCAGCGAGCAGAGCGGGAGGTGACCTGTTGCGTCCTGTCCCCAGGTTGCTCCAGCTGCAGCACCACCCGGCGGCCGCGCCCAGCTGCCCGCAGGCCGCCCCGCCGCCCCCGGCCCCGCGGCTCCTGGCCCCCTGCGACGGCGCCCTCCTGGTGGCGGGCCTCCAGAAGGAGCTGGGGCTGGCGGCCTGCCCGCTGCTGCCGCCCCGCCTGCTGCAGGCGGGGGTGTCGCCGGTGGCCTCGGCGGCCCAGCTCCTGGACGCCCACCTGCGCATCAGCGCCGCCCCGGCCCCACTGCCCGCCACCCCGGCCCCGCAGCCTCACTTCGCCATGCTGCCCCTGGGTTTTGAGCCCGTGGGGCTGCCGCAGGGGGACTGCGAGATGGAGGACCTGACCGCGGGCCCGCGGGGCACGTTCGTCCTCGTGCAGTGAGCCACCCGGCCCGCCGCCCGCTCGGGCCGCCGACTCCTCGAAGCAATAATCTCAGAGTATGTGAAGACGCTTCCGGACTCAAAGCCAACGACTTCTAGAAGCAACACAAGCAATACGTTTGGCGTTTCGGCTCCTCTAGTTCATTATTTTCTCCTCGCACTGAGCAACGGCCACCACGAGCGGAGACTGAAAAGCATCTGAAGAAAAATGACACTCAAGGGTCACGGAGGGCGTTGCCTGGGACACGGCCACGGAGGGCCACGTGCCTGGACGCGCGGGCCTGTCTCGGCCGCGTGCGTGCGGCGAGCGGTCGCCTGTTCTCGGCTAAGTGCCGCCCTCCCGGAAACACGTGTGTTCAGACGAAAGCTGTGAACGTCCCGCTTCGTGCACCGGGTTTTATAAAGCTCCAACAGCCAGCCCCGGAGAAGGTGATCACGCGTTCTTGGACTTTGCTCCCCCGAAGGCAGCCCAGAAGGCCGTTCGTTGTTCCTTCTCGGGGGCGAGCAGCTTGCGGACGGCTGCTGTCCGTCTCCGGGCTTCCCGGGGGGACCGCGAGCGAGGGCCGGCTGCTGCATGTGTGATTTCCGCTGCTATGTTTTTATGCATTTCGTGATCAGGGTCCAGAACGAACAGCTTGGTCGGGGGGATGTGCAATACGCTGAGGCTGGACCGGGCCGGGCCGGGCCGGCGGTCAGGGTCGCGGCTGGGGTGCCGCCCTCGCCGGGTGCAGCCTGGACGGCCCCACCAGAGCCCAGGCCCCCGTTAGACTTCCGTTCCGGAAAATGAGAGGGCAGGTCAGTGTTCAGGCTTTGCTCCTTTTTTAAAGCAGACACTGTATATGTGTATAAATAGGAGACAAATAGACACTACTTATTTTTTATATTTTTTACTACACCTTTGTGTTCCCCGTTTAAATTCTCCTCGGGTCACGTTACGAAGCGCCGACACCAGGTCCGAGGGGAGGGAGGCCGGGTGTGTCCTTACCTGGCGGGTGGACTCAGGTGGGTCGGGGCAGTGACGGACAGCCACCCAGCACAGCCCTGCACCCCGGGCGCCGTCTGCTCACGGGGCTCTCCCTGCAGTGCTCGGCGGGAGACGGCCACGGGCAGAGGGGTCGATCAGAAAAGCCAAAGACCGCCGCCGTCTCGGGGGCGGGCAGGCGGCAGCGCGTGGCGTCTCGGCCCCTGCCACCCGGCGGGGCGCGCGCCACGCTTGCTGCTCCTGGCCCCCGCATCCCACCCCCACTCTGCTGCTCCAGGATGGGGTCAGGACTGCCCTCACACTGGGCCTGGCTGCAGGGACACCACCAAAGCCTCCCGCCGCCTCGGGAGGAAGGTTCGGGGCGGAGCCCGGCGTCCCGGCGTCCCGGCCCCTCACGGGGACGGGCACGGATCCCCACCGAGCCGGTTCCCCTTGGAAGCTCGAAGCCCGCCCCTGCTCACGCCGGAGATCCAGGGCCTCAGAGCCGCGACAAGCACTTTACTTGCAGGGTGGTGTCTCTCCCGCGCTGGGAGTCGCACTGTGTGTCCCGTGCGGTGTGTGTGGCGCGTGTGTGACAGGTCTCTCGCGTGAGTGCACTGGCCCGGTCGAAGGCACTAGTGATCGGAGGTGTGTCTGGTTTGTTTGTTTTTACCATGACTGAATTATTTTATTTCTTATGTTCACATGAGATACGTATGCCAACGGATTAGTGGATGTATGTTTTTTAATTTAATATTTAAATAAAACCTTTGCGGGAAAATCCTTGACTTTTCCCTCGGTCCGTCTGAGTGGGCGCCTTCCTTCCGAGCTGCTCGCGAGAGGCGCGGTCCGCCAGCCCATCCCTGGTTCGGGGTTGGGGCCTGGCGCCCACGCCCGCGTTCAGCCTCATGCAGGGAGCGGACGGCCACCCGGTGGTGGTGGGCAGCCTGAGGCTGGCGCCCGGGGGCGGGTCCTGGGCCCCATGGGTGCTCTAGCTCCTCCGGGGGTGTGGGTGGGAGCAGGGTGGGCTCTGCTGCCCCCCACGGCTGGATCGCCCCCTCCCGGGCACCGTTCACACCCCCTGCCTTCCCTCGTGCACCCTCCAAATCCTCTTGGAGACTCGAAGCCAAACTCCCTCCTGGTCTCAGGGTTGGCTCGGCCGCCTTCTAGCACCTTCTAGGCCTCTCGTGAGGGCGGACGTGGCTGCTGAAAGAACAAAGCCTCCTTTATTTGGTGCCTGACAAATATTTTCTGGTTTAAAAAGAAAGAAAAAGGTCCTCGAGCTCTTCGCATCCAGGGGGACGGCCAGCCTCACAACAGCGTGAGCGCGGGGTCAGGAAGGGTGGGGCAACTAGACCCTGGCACTGCCGCCGGCGGGTGACAGAAGGCCGCTCCCTTATCACACAGGGTCCGGTCACCCAGCTGTGCCGCTCGTGGGCGCGGGCCCGGAGGGATCGATGGCAGGGACGCCAGCGAGCGCGCGTGCCCTTGTGTCCGTGCAGCGTGAGTCACAGCCACCAAGGGGTGGCCGCCACCCACCCCCACCCGGGTCCATCGCCAGACGGGTGGATGAAGAAACGCGCTCCATCCTCACAGCAGGATGCCCAGTCCTAGGGAGGAAGGCCGTTTTGACCCTCGCTGCCACATGAGCCAGCCGGCAGGACGTGCCCAGGGGACACGTAGGGCACAGAAGGACACACACCGTGTGAGTCACGCACGCGGCCCCAGTGAGACTCATAGGGACAAAGCAGAGGGGACGGAGGTCCGGCGGGATGACGGGAAGTCCTGGCGGTGGAGGTGGTGACCCCCTGAGCTTCACCCCCTGAACTGTGCCCTTAACCGCGGCTCAGGTGGGAGGGTTCGCGTGTCTCCTGCTCAGCGGAGAGAGACGGCCGGAGCGGGGACGGCGTCCCGCGTGCACAGCCAGCTCAGGGCGGAGGGCCGAGCACAGGGAGGCAGGCGGAGGATGGAGCAGAGACCAGGAGTCACATCCACAGGCGTCCTGTAGGGTTCAGGGGTGTTCCCATGGCCTGGGGATGACCGTGCTGGGCGTCGCCCCAACGCGGCCGTGGGAGGAGGCCCCCGCTGACGCCTCGCTCTCCCCGGGAGTCTCGGCGGCTCGGGCTGCTTGCTCGAGCACAGAGGTGACACCTTACGTCGTGAGCTGTACGTGGCTCCCGGTGACTGAGCAGCTGCGAGGCGGCTCTGGTGCACCCCAGCGGAGCTCAGCGACCCCCAGGGCACCCCCGCTGGGCCCTGCTCCCTCGCACGGGGCCCGCGGCCCGCAGAGCTGGCTGTGAGCGTGGCCCCGGGCCACCACTGGGCCCTGCTCCCTCGCACGGGGCCCGCGGCCCGCAGAGCTGGCTGTGAGCGTGGCCCCGGGCCACCACTGGGCCCTGCTCCCTCGCACGGGGCCCGCGGCCCGCAGAGCTGGCTGTGAGCGTGGCCCCGGGCCACCACTGGGCCCTGCTCCCTCGCACGGGGCCCGCGGCCCGCAGAGCTGGCTGTGAGCGCCGCCCTGGGCCACCGCGGCCTGGAGAGCAGGGCCCGGCTCCGGCGCTGGCTGTGGAGACAAAGGGGAATCTGTTCTCCGTCGGGGACGCGGAGCCCTGAGACCCCGGGGGACTGACGGGCACACACCCTGGCTCCCCAACTGGGTGGGCCGCCCTGGGGGACCCATTGCGTGACGCCCGACCCCAAGGGCACCAACCAACAGCTGTCAGCCAGGAGTCCCCGCGTTTGCCTGGAGCTTGTGATGCGTTATTGTCATTGTTGTCCCCGTCATCACTGTTACCAGCACTTCTCAGAGTCCTCGCTCGGGAGGTGGAGTCCTGCTCCGGGAGCCCCAGGGGACCGCGGGGCACGAGGACAAGGTCGTGGGCCTGTCCATCTGCTCACGGCCCGTTTCCCGTGCGGCAGGCGGAGAGGGGCCGGCGTGGCCGCGTGCCGGGGTCCCCCGGGCCCGCCCCCTGCAGCTCTCCCTGCCAACGTCTCCGTGCTGCAGGGGACACACCTGCCGGGCGTTGCACAGGACGCTGACGCGGACATGTCTGCACCTGTCGGGGCGTGGCCCTGTGCACGTGACCGCACGCCGGGCGCCGGGCGCTGGGGAGATGATGGGAGAGACGGCCCTCCCAGTCCCGCTGGGGTGGCTCCAGCTACAGCCCGGGGCGGTGACAGCTGCGGCCAAGCGCCTGCTCGAGTCCCGGCTCGTGTCAGATGCGGCAGAGCCCGGTGGCCTGAGAAGGTGGCCTCGGGGTCAGACACAGCTGGGTTCGGTCCCGGCTCTGCGGCTTCCTAGCCCTGTGACCGTGGCCGATGGCCATGCAGGGTGTGGGCTCTCTCGCTTTCAAGAGGACAGTGCCATCTGCCTCTGGGCCGGGCGGACAGTGACTCCCCCGGGGATCCCCAGCAGAGCACCTGGCATGCAGCGGGTGCGCTGTGCCCACCGCGGTGCTGCTGTGTCACCACAGCCGGAGGCGGGTGTCCACGAGGGAAGGGCCGTTGGCGGCCCTGGTCCCCCGTCTCAGTGCCGGCGCCAAAAACGGTGGCTGACTCCTCCCCGGGGGATAGCACGCTGTCACCTAAAACTGCCCGGGTGCCATCTCGGTGTCCTTGTCGCCCAAGACCTGTGGCACCGTCACTGCTGGGTTGGGGACGTGTGCGCTGGCCTGCGCCCTGCTCTCAGGAGGACGTCCTAGGGCGCCTGGGGACATGGTCGCTCGGGCACACGACGGGCTTCTGCGGGCGGGAAGGACAGCAGGGACAGGCGTCCGTGGGCAGGGGTCATGGGGACAGCAGGGACAGGCATCCGTGGGGGGTTCACGGGGACAGCAGGGACGGGCGTCCGTGGGGGGTTCATGGGGAC
>PVKZ01007654.1:0-21291 GCA_004027375.1 Macroglossus sobrinus | reverse complement strand
TCCTTCTCCGGATGCATGCCTTTTTCGACTTGTTTTCAGTACAGAGCTTCGCCGGCCCTGTTCTGGGATGGGCGTGGGGGTAATGGCAGGACAAAGAACCAACATCCTCAGCTTGTCCCATCTGGAGTCTGGAACTCAGTACACAATTGAAACACTTCTTGAAGTAACCGAATAGAAACAGGACGACATTAAACACAAGGTTTTGAGCCTTCGAGTAAGGGGTTATACCCTAAGACCCCCTGAGCTGCCCGGAGACTTCATGAAAAGCAAGTCATTTTTGTTTTGCGCTACTAGCCACCTTGTGGGTTGGGGTGATAGGAATGTCCTGCTCTGTCTCACCTGTCGGTGGCTGAGCCTTGGTCCTTCCTTCACACAAAGAATGGAAACGGCCTTTGGTCTTTTGCCCCCCGAGTTCTCTGTCATTGTCAAAACCACACCTTCTCCTGTCCACCCCCTCGCCAGGGCAAAGTTTCAGTAATGGGATGATCATCAATCTCAAGCCCAAAGCCTGATGCCCTCCCGGCTGCTCGGACACAGTCCCCGAGTTTTACAACAATGCTCTGGAGCCACCCACCGTCACGTGGCCTTGCTCAGATAATGGGTTGTTTTCTGAGAGAAAGGCAGTAATGTCGAACAGCAACTTGACAAACTAAAGGAGAATAAAATAGACGTTATGAATAAAATATGTGTGCAGAAAAATATATAAATGATCTGGGGATGCTGACTCAATAAAGTCTTTTTTAACTGCCCTCCAGGCAAAATACATATTTTTCCAACTCGTAAGTTCTATACATTTAAAAAAAAAAAAAAAACACCAGAGGCCTCCCCCGTGACCCGGGGCAGCTAGACGGGCATTCGACATGGATCATTCCTAAGTGTCACTGGCCTTTTGCTAGTACAACATCAATTTCCCCGAGTCCTCGCTGACTTTCCAGCTGCATGTGGACACACACACACACACACACACACACACACACACACACACACACACACATCACTCCTGCCTTTCCCCGTTTAGCAGTTGACCTCGGCTTTCAACACTGCAGGATTGTGCTAAGAGTCACTGGTGTCACCGACGCACAGACCAAGTGTGAACTCTGCAAGAGAACAGGACCCAGAATCACCATGTGCCCGACCCTGCCCTTCTTAGGTCAAGATAAAAAGGCAGGAGCTGAAAAGAGGGTCCTCGAGCTGCCTTCCTAACGGAGCCCACACCTGACTCCCTGACACATGTGTCCATCCATTTACAGTGGATCAGGCACTTTGCTAGGCTCTGGGCAAGAAGCAGCTTCAGCCTTCAATGGGGTCACCGTGGCACACGAGATGCATAGGTGCAAATAAGCATAGTGGGATGCACGCTTAGGATTATTTTCCATCCCGTTTGCTGTTCACTGAGACAGGGAACCCGCGGCCACCTCTGTCTTTGGTGACATGGGTCATCTCTGGGTGGAGGCTCTGGGTCCTGCACCAGGAGTGCTCAGGTGTGACTGTACATTCGAATCACCTACGGGGTTCAGAAATCAGAAATCAGATCTATACCCGTAAGGCGGTCTCTGGGGGCCTGGAATTGGTCCATATTTTGACCTGGGGGGGGGTGTGATTACATGGGTGCGAATAGAAGTAAAATCTATTGAAGTTTACACTTAATCTTTATACGCTCTCCTATAAATAAGATGAACTCAATTTTTCAAAAGTGAAAAATTCCCTGCATCTACGCCCACTCTTAGGGACTCTGCTTTCAACAGTCCTGGCTTCAGCTGGCTCCGAAAGCTCCCTGGGTGACAGTAACGTGCAGCCAGGGCTGAGAAACAGACTGTACGCAATTCACTCCTAATGGCCTGGAGCAGGGGTGGAGGGGAGCCCTCAGCCCCATGTGTCCAGGGTCAAAATTAAGTTGCCCGTTCCTCGCTGGTGCTGACTCTTGGAAGACCACCCACGTTCATCCGCTGTGGGTGGGCTTTCCTTCTTGATTGCTCTGTTGCTCAAACAGGGACAGAGTCCGATCTTCTGTGCTTGGCTCTGAAACCGGAAGCTTAAGGAAGGATGGGGAAGGCAGAGCAGGGAAGGAGGTGAGAGTTCTGGGTTCAAGCAGAGATCGAGGGATCACACTGGAGCTTGGGAGGGCCCAAGGCTCTGTGACTGGCAGCATGGGGAATGGATTCTAGGAGCTCCACGTGCTGACTGTGTCACCTCGGGTAAGTCATTTAACCGCACTCAGCTTCACTTCCCTCATGTCTCAGCGGGTGTCCCTGGGGCTTCTTTGGTTTGGCGATCTGAGTCCTGTGGTCTGGGAAGTGCCTTAGGCCCAGAGAAACTGAGATGATCGGCTCCCTTCAGGTACAAGTTAAGGGCAACAAAACCTACTTCTTGGGGTAGTTGTGGGGATAAAGCACTGTTATGTAAGATGCTCGCTTGCCTGAGTATCAGGATCCAATAAACGACAGCCATTAGGACCAGTAGTTTTGGCACAAGGGAGACATTTGTTGATCTGTGGCCCATGCAGGACCTGGCACACAGTAGGCACACAATATATGATAAAATGAATGCTCATCCGAGCCTCAGATTTCATTATCCAAATTATGGAGCTTCTCCTTCCTTAATTACGAGGGCATGCTTTCAATCCGTTTAATGACATCTTGTTTTGTAGCCTGCTTAATAAATTTTCGCTGCCAATGGCAAGTTTTCCACGTTGGCAAATCATCTAAATATTTAACTGATTTTTTTCTCCCCGAGGCTTCATGCAGACACTTGGCACTATACAGCTGATAAGCAGAGTGATTCAACAGTAAGAAATCAGACCCTTCAAATCTATATATCTTGAGTCTTTCTCTGGCATGGTTGAGCGCGTTGGATCACTAATTCCAGTCATAACCACTCCCTTCTCTGCTTTGCCTCCCCTCCTGGAGGGGCTGGAAGAGCAAAACACATTCTCTCAGCCTGGCTTTCATCTACGCGTGGCCCCGTACACATCCTGGTGAATGACATGCTAATGTCCTTCTTCCAAGGGTTTGAGGGAAGTCCGACAAAAGGTTTGCTGTTCTGGTGAAAAGAGCAGATGACCTTGGTGGTGCCCCTTACCAGCCTTTTGTCTTATGTGTAGCTGTGACACTCGCAGGCTGTGGGGACAAGCATGAGGGGAAGGCCACAAGAACCAGAGAACCTAAAATGGTCAGCACGAGGACCTGTTAGAAGGTGAGAGAAAGCAGCTTCTCTGTGACCTGCACGTGTGTGATGGTCCCTGTGTGAGGCCCAGAGAGGAGCCAGATCCTGACATTAAAACGTGTTCCCGGTAAAATCTTCAGGGCATACATATCTCCTCTTGGCCGACTTAAAACCAGAGCAGCAAGGGTGGGAGCAGGGGATGAGAGCGCTCCTGACCGCCTGACATTGGGGAAGGAGCCTCTCTCACGTGTCTAGTCATTCTGTTCTGTTAGACACTCCTCTGTCTAAATGACCACTGTCCCAGGAATGAAAGCAAAACATGTGGTTCTTTCCAACTGGAACAGACTGTGTCCTTCTATTAAGGCACAGTGACTCGTGTGGGTCCATCTACTCCCCTTTTCTCACCCCGACTATGGGGAACAGAAAAGAACAAGACCCTGGAGGCGTTACCACCATTTCGAAAAAGGTTATTCACAGATCTTTGCTGTGTAAAATCAGCTGAGGGCTGAGTTTAGGTTTGGGGCAAAAAAAATTATAGGTCTGCATAATGAAGAGGGAAATTTTTTGATTTGCTTTTCTACGGGGGAGAGAGATGGTAAGGAAGACAAAATGGGAAAACATGGGAGGCTAGAGGAATTTTCAGTTATACTATAAGACTATACATGCTACAAGCAGTATACTATTATGGCACAAGATATGTCATCATCATAGGCAACTCTTAAAACCATTAAATTATTTGCTCTAATTCCCTCCACTGTTTATAGAACCTTAATACAAGGTGTGTTGTTTGAGTTATAATACGTAGGGGTCGGAGGGGGGTTAAAAATTAAGGAGAAAGGGCTGTGCCCACCTTGGGTCAACCCTGGGGAAATGATAAAGGAATCACTGCCAAGAAAAGAGTAGGAAAAAGGAATTCCACAGAAGCAAAACAATAACAGCAAACATTCACAGAGCACTTGCTCCACGGTAAGCCCCATTGGAGGTGCTTAAAAGTTGAACGTGTTCAATTCTCACAAGGCTCCTATCAAGTAGGACCTATTATTTCCCCCTATTTTACAGATGGGGACACGGAGGGACAAGGCCACAGGATCATTAATTCTAGGCAGTTTGATTCTGGCATCGGTGCCCTTAATCACGGCCCCAGCCTGCCTCCCTATCACAGCCAGAAGTGCCTACAGAAGTAGTTTCTGGGAAACTCACAGGAATTTTCAGAGGGCTCTGGATTTCAAGATGGTGTGGGAGTTTGGACACATCTCAGACGACTGGAAAGATTTCAGTGCATTGAAAACATTACATAATAGCTGTCTGAGTGATGGCTCAGTCTTCGTAGGAAAGAGTTCGTCTCTGTGTTTGCTTAAACCCCTTTCCGGTTTCACTGTCGAAGATGAAAACAGAACGGCTTCCAATTTTGCCTAAAATCAAAGGGAGGCTTTTTAAAGTGAAAAGATGTGTTTTAAAGAAAATATTTGTCTACTGAAAAAAAAAAAGAAAGGCGTCTCTAATTAAGCCATTAAGTCTCAACAAGACAGACCTCATGATTGCTTCACAGTCATTTAAAATGCAAAGAGGATGCAACACTCAGCTGGGGTGATACACTGGTCCACCGCTCTGCGTGTCCAAAGTTTAGAATTTTCTTAAACTACTCATGTAGCATTTACATTTTAAGTGTTTGGGCCATTGCCTCTGTGTGGCTGAGAAAAAAAAGAGAAATCTTTGCTACATCTTTTGGTTAGTTCAGTGCAGCCTTTCATTTGAAAATGATTATTTTATCAAGTGCCTGTGGCTGGAAGCGGGTATGGCTGAGAGCAGACAGCACTTGAAGAGGTCCAGTGACTTAGGTTCACTAGCGCAGTGGCCGTGTGTGTGTGTGTGTGTGTGTGTGTGTGTGTGTGCGCGCGCGCGTGGAAATTAGCTGACTTCACGACCAGCTACCTCCTTGGGAGGGTGTGGCTTCCAGTAATTACATTGCTGCTATTTTGAGTAATGAGACAGGGTTCTTGCACAGCAAGAGGTAGATTTTACTGGGTTCATTTAAATTTTATGGAAATGAGTATTTATTAGTTGACATCCACTGAAGCCCAACTCTAAGACTTGCTTCTCCTAGTCCATGGCTCGCTGAGGCTCAAGGATGGAGTCTGTAAAGTATTAATCTCCTTACTCCTGTCTTGAGAATAAGGAACTGTCTCCACCTAATTGTCAGAGGGACTGGCATGTCCTCATGGCCCAATCCTAGAGAAACAGGAAGAGGGCTCGAGATACATCATAAATATCCACTTTCCCGCCCAGCACCCATGTACTATTGGAAAGACAATTGCTTAGCAGTTGAGGCAATGAAGACAACTTACTTTCAAGGACTGTGTTTGCCACAGGGTGATGAGACAGAAAGAATTCTCCTTTTTTTACATTCACCAAAGAATAATACCGAGTCATTAAAAAGGTTCTAGGAAACCAGAGTTTATAAGACCAAAATGGATCTCTGAACTATTTCTGGATTCTCACAGAGAATTCTGCAAGGCAATTCCCAGCGTCTCCCAGCAATTCCCACACAATGTCCCCCAAAGCTTTGCCAAAAACCAAACTCAGGGACTTCTCCATGTGCTCTCCATGTGCTGTCCTTCTGACTGTCCCTAATGTTTACAAATTAAGCAAATGGCTGAAACCGGGCACTGTCATTCATCACTCACATCATGCCGAACGGCAGGTAAGCAGGAAAATCTACACTGGCACAGAGGATGAGCCAACACACATCAATTACAAATATAAAAAAATTAACAGACACCAATCTGCTCCCCAACACCATTTGCCAGCACTAAATCGCTATGGCAACCGAACTCCCGGTGGCCTCCCCGGGTATGCAACTAGTGGATTTTTTCCCCCCTTTTTCCTTTTCAAGGAAAGTTCTCAAAACTGATTTAAATATTATGATATTCTCATCTCAGAGTGCTAAATGGGAGATGTATCGTGTTGGCTGGGGTGCCTTTTAAAACATATACTTTTCTTTCCTCAAATGGCACTGCCACAAATGTGAATTTTCTCCTAATAGAAGGCTCCTTTTTAAAAAATTTGAAAGTTGGGGGTTGAAAGTGGCACTGTGCTTTTAGGGATGACGAGATTAAAGTTGCCTAGCAACTAAGTAATGATAAAAAGGGAAAGGGCACCCATCGAACATAGAGTGGTGTTTTTTTTTTTTAGTTTTGCAAACGTTTATCTGTTGTTTCTTAGGTGGCATAGTTTTCCTTTCACTGCCTTGTTTCTGTGACATCTGCTTGAGGTTCTATGTGTTTAAATATTCAAGGCTTAATTTGATTTGGAGGATGGGCAGAGATGAACATTTATTGAGATTTACTACACTCTGAGAATATCATTACCAAATTTTTAAAATTTTCCTGGCTAACCAGTAGGGTCATCATGTTTTAACCTTCATTTTGCAGTCGAAGAAAATAAGACTCGCAGAGAGTAAGTGATCTACCCAAGGTCACACAGTCACCGAGAAAGACAGAATTTGGTCTTGTTGATTTCAAAGTGCGTATTCTTTCTGCTACATCACATTGCTTTCAATATTTATTTCTTTTTCTTTTCGAGAACACTGTCTGAAGT
The DNA here is from genome assembly GCA_004027375.1 of Macroglossus sobrinus. Taxonomy (NCBI): domain Eukaryota; kingdom Metazoa; phylum Chordata; class Mammalia; order Chiroptera; family Pteropodidae; genus Macroglossus; species Macroglossus sobrinus. The sequence continues at coordinate 14,532 of PVKZ01007654.1, read as the reverse complement.
TCCTCCTACCCTTAGAGTTATGTCATCCACAAAAACAAATACGCTACACCTTCCCCCAGGACGGAAGGGAGACAAATGGCGGATCACAGTAATTCTCTCCTCTCTGCCTTCCTGCACATTCCCAAAGAGACCTAGCTGCACCTCTGTGATTTTTGGCTGTTAGACTCTCAGAAGCGGACTCAGAATTAGAATGTTTGACCAATTAATGACGCTGACGGACGTGTTGAGCCGACCTGAGGCTAATTGTCTTCACTGACTTAGTCACCAAAACTCCACTGACACACAGGCAGATGCCAATCATTTTAAAAGAAAAAAAAAGATGAGGAAAACTAACTTGTATGCTATGTATTAAAGATCGAAAATAATAAGTTTCAGATTAAGAAAGAGAGAGCGAGCGAGCGAAGAAGAAAAGAAAAACACAAACACTTCAAATCTTTTGTCAAGAAAATCTCTTCCAGGTGGACATCAAAAGCTGCCTTTCTCAAGAAGTTTGAGCAACTGCCATTAGGATGAGAGAATGAAAAGGAACTTGAACAGAACAAGATGTCCTGAGCGATTTTATGATACTTCTGACCTTAAAAGGCATACGTTGGGATGTAAGTGCTTGAGTGATTTTGCAGACCCTGAATTGGGGCTGACTTGAAGGCCTCTTGAATACATGCTGAGGTTTGACATTTGCTATGCTCTTTTTTTTCCCCCTTCTCCGAAAGATCATTACGAAACAATGCCACAGACTCTACTAAAATGTGAAAGTCTGTGGGAAGTGACTGTAACAGGTAGCGAGGGGTCACTGGGGGCTGTGCTTCACAAAAATCTGAAAATTGCCGGCTCTCTTGTTGAGAGAAATAAACACTTTCTTCGCAAGTGTCTTTGGCATGTCTTTGTGGAATGGCTTGGTTACAGCAATACATCCTGGCAAAGAATTAGCCCAACAGCATGGGGGAAATAAAGAAGAAAAACCCCGGAGGAAAAAAAAAAACCTATGTGTTTTTTTTTAAAACTTTATTTTATTTAGTTTTTAAGATCTGGTTTTCAAGAATAAAAAGATGCAATCATGTCAGGCAACGTGTCACCCTCTGGAGAACTCTGTAGAATGTTTAGAAGTCTGTGTCCTCTGGAATCTGGGAATTCTGGTGCAAAATGAATTGTCCATGTAAAAACTCCCAAATTGTAGTCACCTAATTAAATTCTTAGATGTTTACCAGCAAATAAGGACAGGAGGCCAAAATTCAGATTTCAGCGCCGAGCGCTGGCTTGTTGAGTTGTGCCAGAGGCCAGTGTCTGCTCCCCTGTTGGGCTCTGTGTATGCAGTGAAGCCATATTGACTAATTATTTAGCAATTGGGGGGAGTAAGAAAGCAAAATTGGGATGGGGTGGAGAATAATTGGTCAGACTTAGGATGAAAAAACAAACAAAAAAAGATGACGTTCATGACAAAATGACAAAAAATATACAGCAGTTGTACCTGGGATAAAAACTAAAATAGTGTACATTTTTAAAGGAGCAAAATAAAAGAAAAACCCATGAACCTATTTTATAATAAATTATTTTTTTAAAAGAGAATCAGATCCACGAGAGTTATATGGAATATATTCTCACGTGGGATTTATTTATTATAGTTATGTGGGACTCATCGCGCTGTGTGGTGAGCTGATGAGTCATTATAAGAAGAAACTAGCAGTCGAAGTTATTTTACATAAAATCTTTGGGGGGTGGGATTTGAGTTACATGATGAATTATCTGATTAGCTGCCTCAGTTTTTACTTGACCTTGTTAGCATGACTATTCCAAATTGTGTTCAAACACTCCAGTTTTGTCATAAAACAGGGTGCGGCTTATCTCTTTGATGGAACAGATGGGATAGAGTTAGCTATCCATCATCTCTCAAGTTGGGGGTTTGCCCAGGAATAAGATGATTCCCAGGCTCCAAGCTTCCCCACCCACCCACCCTGGGACGAAGCACCACTGACTCGTGGGATTGTGCAACTCACAGGTGTTGGGAGACTCTTAGAGTCTATATATATAAGCCAAAAGAAATGAAAAAAAAATGACTCCCACAAACCCTTTTGGGACAGACAGGCTCACATCTTGACAGAGGTACTTTTGCTTTATCAGAGCATTTCTCAAGCATGAGACAAAAGTAAATTTTTGACAGTTATCAGGTGTGTTGCAAGTAATTTGTGATCAGTCCTTTTTAGGAACTTCATTGGCTTAGAGAGAGGCGGGGAGGAGGGAGGAGGGAGGAGGGAGGAAGGAGAGAGGGGGAGAGGGGGAGAGGGGGAGGGGGGAGAGAGAGAGGGAGAGAGAGAGACAGACAGATAGACAGACTAGATTCTAAGCTGCCTTTTATTATTGCTCTCCTCACTCAGTAGCATCCTGATGAAGTCTTTCAAAGGGTGGACCAGATGCCATCATCCCTGGGCTCACACCTCTCCAGAGACTTTTCAGTGCCTTCCTATTGGTGGCCTATAAGACCCTTTGCCCTCAGGCCTCTGGCCAGCTCGCCAACCTCATCCTCTCTGCCACAACTAGTCCCACTCTCTCAGACAAGTGCACCCCTTTCTTGTGTCAGAGACTTGCTTTTGCCTTTGCCTGGAACATTCTCCAGATCTCTGAGGCCAGTTCTTTCTAATTATTTATGTCTTAGGAAAAGGTCACTTCTCCAGTGTGGGCTTCCCTGATGACCCTATCAAAATAGCCCACTCGACTCACACCCCAACACACACCTCTCACACTCTACCCCAGTGTCATGCCTGATGTCCTTCATAGTGTCACTCTAGAGGTGATTGTGTGTGTGTGTGTTTATGGGTTGTCCGCCTGCCCTCTTTTCTAGAATGTAAGAGCTATGAGAGCTTATCTTGTTTTCTATTGAAGTTCCCATGCATAGCCGAGTCCTTGGCAGATAGTGGGTTCTCCATCGCTATTTGTCCAAATGAATGTATGAACACTCTTCTAATTAGAAGAAAAAGGGCAAGGTTACAGATTTTGGGTTGTGAAAGACATCTCTAAGGGAGAGGTCGGAAGAGAGCCTCAGCCCCATTCATTTATGGGGCCCCTGTCTGGCTGCATTATTCTTCTTGCTTGCCTGCCTGGAAAGGAGAGAACAACAATTAGCATCAACATTCTGTCTAATTTCATAGCTAATCCTTTGATATATGTAAGAGGCCATTAAATTCTACAGTAGGTGATCCAGGGTTGAGGGCTGCTCAAATAGGTCACATGATAATTACAGACAACATTTATTTAGTGTTTTCAACGTGTCAGGCATGGATCTAATTATAATATTTAATCCTCACAACAGTCTTAGGAAGTAGCTACTATTACTGTCTCCATTTGACAGGCAAGTAAACTGGGGCTTGGACAACTTAAGTTTTGCTCAAGGTCACACAGTTAATAAGTGACGGTGCCTAGTTTCCAACTAAGTCATTCCAGCTGTCACCTCTTGGCCATGACTCGCCCAGGTTAACACGATGGCCGATAGATTAGAAAGTGTGTCAGGAGTCCATGGCTTCTCTCATTGGATTAATCCCCCCTAACACTTCTGAACTTGAGGCCTTATCATTAATAGTAAACTTATTTCCCGAAATCATCCTTCCTGCTATTTATGAAAAGTATACAAGTCTATTCTAGTGCGAAGAGAAAGTATAAGAACATGATAGCTCTTGAGATAAGGGTATATAAATGTGTGGCCAGCTCATTAGGGGTCACGGGACAGGGCGTTATGGGGGGATGTAAATGTCGTGTCTCTTTCTCTGTCTTGGAGTTGTCTGGGGTAAATGGGTTGGGACTCAAGGATGCTGGATTTGCTTTGAGCAAATCGCTTCCCTCTTTGTTCTTCATTCCTCTCATCTGTATGATATGCAGACTCTGAAATCCATTCTGTGGTAGAGGTCCCTGGACCTTCGGAAACCCCAAAACTTGATTTCAGCTCAGTGCCTTTCCTTGGGAAAAACGTCCAAAACTTGCATGAGAAACTTGAGTGACTATGCAAACCTTCCAATTGCTTTGAACAAGGAAAAGATAAGAATTGTATTTATGGGATCATATCACTCTAACCTTAACCTTGGAGCAAGAATACAAAACAGTTTCTAGGAAGATGGCTTTGACCTCAGACCAAGGAAGAACAGAACAAACTCAAGTTATGATAAGGGGTAGAGATATTTCAGAGTCTGTGTTTTCAGAAAAAGATAAAGGCTATAGGAGGGAAGGAACTGGAGAGGAGACATCCCGGGAAGTGCCCGCCAGCTGGCCCAGCTGTTTTCAACAGCATTTTTATCCATCTTGACGTACTGATGGATGTGAGAGATGACAATGCAGTGCTTAATTAGGAGTTTAATTTTTAAATATTGGAAACTACAGGCGTACTGCATATTGGGTGATGATGTTATAGGATGGATTGCAGTCATTCAAGAATAAAACTTTACAGCAACTAAACTACATGATCACACTCTTCCACTAAAACCCACTGCTGTCTGATGTTTCCTTGAGTTAGGAGAGGAGCTGATCAGCATCGTGAAGCTTAGAGCAAACCTCAGATTCCTCAATGAGACACAATCTCTGGACTCTGGAGGAGACATGAACCCAAACTTAGGTCTAAAAAACTTATAATGAAAGCATGCCATTTAGAAAAAAAATTGGAGGACATCTGGATAACAGGAACTAGCTTGAGAGGAGACAGTCCTGAGGAATACTATCCATAGGACTACTCAGATTTTTTTTGCAGTCATCACGGAACTGGGTGGTAATGAATCCATCAGCCCTATCTCAGCCAAAGTGGGGGACACACATGATGGGGTATGTGAGCAGCCTCTGGGAGGTACCTCAACTGGGCAACAAAAAGAGAACTACAGAGCGAAGGGTGGCTCTGTTTTAGATTTTCTTTTAACCTCCAAGAAGAAAGTCTCAGTTCAAGTCTCAAGTTCAAAGACTTAATCTTACTAACACTTCCTACCCTGTCACTAACACTTCCTACCCTCTGTCACAACAAAGAGAGAGCACAGATTCAACACTCAGACCGGCATCAGGGTATGGCCAGATGGAAAACACTGTTTAGTTGTCACTTTACCTATGTATGTGTCTGTCTGTCTGTCTGTCTACCTGTCATCCTGTCATCCATCCATCCATCCATCCATCCATCCATCCATCCATCCTTTCTTTTCTTTCCCTTCCTCCCTTCCTCCCTTCCATATCTCTCTTTAAGTGATACTGGTTTTCCATTGAAGCCATTGATTAAATTTCTTCTTTAATAAAAGTGCTTATGATAAATAAGTAATAGCACAAGAAGTATGCAGACATGGCAAAAAGTATGAATTTCACTTGAGTGAAATTAGAGAAACATTGCTTATGATGATAATAGCTAAGTTTTATTTTTTATTTTTTGTATTAGCCAGCATATACTCAAAACCCTTTACATATATGTGAACTCATTCAACTTTTTAAATTACCCCTTGTAGTAGGTCTTATGATTATCCATGTTTTGATAGGAAGAACTGAGAGATACAGAGAGTTTAAGTGGTTTACCCAGAATTCACATCTAGCAAATGGCAGTGTCATTTGGAGGGTTTGGGACTGCAGAGCACACATCCGTAACTCTTGTGCTAGCCTATAATCCAAAGGCCTGGCTATGCCTATGAATGGAAATGACCTGTGACCAGTGGGGTCAACTTATGGATTTGGGTTGGTGAAGCATTAGTCAAGTCCTTCTGTTTGTAATGGAGGCAACAGGGGCAACACTGAAACCCAGTGGCTAGGCAGAAATGTGCTGAATGGGAAATACCAAGATGATGCTCTTTCGTATTGCATTCTCTGGGACCAAGGCAGGGCTGAGCCGAGAACCGGACGAATCAATGGGAACACCTCTTTGGGGCCTCAAGCAATGGTGTGCTACCAAAGCGACGATGCTGCAGGAAGGTTTTACACCACTTCCCCTTTCAGACATGATGGAAATCCTGCTTCTCAAAGGGGAAGTTGAGAAATGAGAACTAAACACAAGGATAATTAAAGATTCCTCACAAAAAGGATTAAAGGATCGAGGGGTAAAAGATCAAAAAGACTTAAACCCCAAATACTCTCAGTACCTTTTGATGGACTGAATTTTCTACTAAGCTGGTGTTTTTTTTTTTTGTCACCCATTGCTAAGTTTTCAATCATTTTAATTTTCAATGATTCTTCGATTAGGATAGTATTCCTCTATGACTTATCTAGCTGTTGTGATTATTGGACACTGACTTGTTTCAACTCCCCAGATATCTGCATGGCTTCTTTCTTCAATTTATTCAGGACTCAGCTCAGATGTCCCTTCCTCAGACAAGCCTTCCCTAAACAGTCTGTCTAAAATAGCTTCCCTTCCTATTGCTCTCCCTTTTCTTATCATTTTTCAGCATCTAACCTACAGTAGTCCCCCCTTATCCACGGGAATATATTCCAAGACCCCCTCTGGGTGCCCTAAACCAGGGAGAACCACTGAACCTTATATATACTAGGATTTTTTCCTATACATACCTATGATCAAGTTTAATTTATAAATTAGGCACAGTAGAGATATCAATAATAGCTAATAATAAAAAATATAACAACTATATATAGAACAAGATAAACATTATGTGAATGTGTTCTCTCTCTCAAAATACCTTCTGCCCTGTACTCATCCTTCTATTTGTGATGTGAGATGATAAAATGCCTATGTAATGAGAAGTGAGATGAATGATGTAGGCACTGTGAGGTAGTGTTAGGCTACTATTGATCCTCTGACAATACGTCAGAAGGAGAATCATCTGCTTCAGGTGATCTTGGACCACTGAGCCATGAAGATGCTGATGACTGGGTGTCAGGAGCAGGTGATGTGGAATTTTGGTGAAATTTGTTTTTGTTTTTTGTTTTTTTTTTCAGAGAGCAGCTGGCCTGGGACAAGGGTGGACCACTGTATCATATTTTTATTTGTTTCTGCTCCATCTTCCCTCATTAGAATGTCAGTTCCTTGAAAGTAGGGACATTGTCTCTGTTTCATTCAATGGTGAATTTCCAGGACCTGGTACTGGGTCTAGCAATAGTAGACACATAATAAATATGTCAAATGAATAAATGATGATCCTGTTGATCACTGTCGATGAGATACCAAGGCTACTCATTCCCTAAGACCTTGGAGTTGGGGGGAGAAAAATATGGATACAAGAAAATCGAGTTTCCGTCAACAGAAATCTTAACATCACTGTAATTCTAAAACTTATTGACCAGTAACTTGCTTTGGACATTGGGAAAAATCACAAATCTGTCTAAAGCCAGCTTTTTATATTATGTTTAAGACCCAACAATTTCCTGTGGGCAGCCTCCTGCTAACTGCTGAGGAGAATATTATGATGACCACACAGAAGTGAGCTTGAAGATAAAAGATTAAAAGCTGCTCTAACGAATGAAGGGAGAACATTTGAAAGATCTTTTCATAGACTACAAAGAATTTCCATTTTTAAATACTCTTGGAGGAAAAAAAGGTAGAAGTCGTTAAATGTTTTAAAGGTTCAAGTGTTGAGTAATTCGGGTAAAATAAGAAAATTATTGACTGAACGATGACTTCCACTTTTACCTACCGAGAATTTAATTTTTTGTCAAAGTGACATTAGCTCATCGAAGTTATTTCAGGAGGGAAAGAACTCCAAAATGCCACCACCCTGGCACAGTCACTCTTCAGGATTTCCTACGCTTCTTGCCAATCTTAGTCTCAGGGCAAGTTTCCTCACCTTTTAGACAATCAAACAATACTTTCTCTTCTGGGGAGAGTCAACAGGTAAGTGACAGCTGCTCACTCTGTGATAGGCACTGGGCGCAGCTCGATCCTTCTGGATCGTGACAGTCCTCAAGCTCTGCATGCTACGCATGTCGTACTCGTGTAGCTCTCGCCCTTTACTCTCCAACATCTGAACCGTAATTCTTGGAAAGGAAGTCAACGCACATATTGGTGTTCGCTCTTCGTGGGCCAGACCCGGAGTCATGTTCTGCTAAACACAGTGTCTGCTCTGGTGGAGCTCAAGGTCAAGTGGGAAAGACCAGGAAGAGAACAGATAATTCGAGAATCTGAGAATTCGAGACAATTTGAGAATAGACAGTTAAAATGAACTGTGCTAGAAAATGCTAGAAAAGTGCCACCTAAGTTTTAAAAAAGTATATACGCTCTTAGATATTCTTATTCTATCTATTTTGGGCCCTTGGTCAAGGTTCGGTATACTGAGTGTGCTTATTAATGAGGTCAATAAATAATTTGTTCTTATTTCTGACAAGACTGAGTGCCCCTCTGTGAGTGTCTGGTCTCACATCACGGCACTCACGTCCAGGTGCTGACATTTTGCATTTGCTTATTTTTGTCCCCTCTGTCATGACCCCCTTGAGGGATGGACGGTGTGTGGTCTTACTGGCATCCTCCTGGTCCAGCCTACGGCCTGGAACCAGTTCAGAGGCGTTACACATCCGAATGAACTTGCAGAAGACAAGAGGTCCTCTGGGTACCAGTCTGAGAGAAGCCCGCTATGTCTACCCTTTGACAAAGAAAGTACAAAGGTGACATTTCCATTCGAAAAACAAGCGAATTTTTCCCCCCACATCCTGAGCAGAGAAAATGCTCTGAAAAATCACGTACAACAGAGGATGGGAGGTACCTGAGACCTCATCCTCACATCTCGGACTCTGTCTTTTCTATCATCTCACGCCTTCCTCTCCACACTTCCCGTCCCGATGTCCCCAGCTGTAAAGTTTCCGCTTGCCTCACAGAGCCGCGCGTGACAGAATTTTCTTTTAATTAGCGCGTTCATCACAGCAACAATAATTCTAATCATTAATAAGCCGCTCACCCCACTTAGGAACAAACACAAATGGCAAGAAGTCAATGTTAATTTTAAAACACATGTAAACAAGAATCGGCGAAGGCCACACGCAATCACCTTTCGGTGTTATCAATGGCAAATCACGCTTTCCGCGGAGCGTGCGAAGTGAATGTGCCACTGACCACGCCTCACGCACCTCCGCTTACACTTGTCATAGTGGAAGTCGCTTCATTATTGAGCAGTGATTTAAAAAGATGCCTTTTCCCCAAACACCACGTACTTCATGAGGGTGGGGATCACATCCGTGAGGCACCCTGGGTCTGTGGTGGTCTCTGCACACAGTAGGTGCCCGATACATCTGTGTTGAATGAATGGATGAATCAGACCTCAAAGGTTGTTGGCAGGTGTCCTGTGACAATAGAATCCATAGGCTTCAGGACGTCACTTCCCAATGGAAGTTGGGCACCAACACCATTTATTAAACACTAAATAAACTAGCCTAGTGTTGGGACTATGAAGGGCTGAGTGTTTATTCAAGCATTTCTAAATTTTATTTTCACTTTGATACAACTTCATCCAATGTATCTCAGAGCATTGGAATATAACGAACTTCTAATGGAATATGGACGCACAAGACCGATATCTATATCGGCGTTTATTCTTGTGATGGAGGAGGGGTGTCTTGTGACCAGGGGAGAGGACATCGCTGGGCTTTTTAATACAGTGTCTCTCACTTTGTGAGGGACTGCACATTTTTCTCAGTTCCCGTGTTTGGGAGATGACTGCAGCTACATCTTCCCTACTCAGCACGGTGACACCCATAAGTCTGGGCAATGCCTGGGGCCACCATCTGTCTCCCTCTCCTGTGACTCTGCCGAGCGGCGTCAGACTAAGAGTGCCAGGACCGCCTTTCAGCGCTGGCCCTCGTGATGGACCGGGATGTCTACGATCATTTCCTCGGCTGCCTTTCATATCACTGAACTGAAGCGATCAGCCCTGTCAAGAGCGAGGGCCCCAGATGAAAGGCCAGTGCATTAAGACAGAGCATAATTGCCAGCTTCTGAGTTTCTGACATTAATCGTTTTACTGAAAGAAGACAGTGGAGTGTGTGCTCGCTTGCTCTCTCTCTCTCTCTTATTGCCAATGCACAGGAATTGGGGGGAGAGGTGGGGGTGGTTAGGGGGAAAAAAACCACCAACAAGGTTCGCTAATTAAAAGTAATATGTTTTCCCTTTTCTTTCTTTTTTCTTTTTTTTTTTTTTTTGGCAATTTGATAATACAAAACACTTACTTGGGGGCCACAGGGGGAAACAAACTGAGACAGATAAAAAATGTTTTGTGTTCATCGAAGCACAGCTATGTTAATGCGTATTATCCCATTAATGTGCGTCAACATTGGGAATCGGCTCACCAACGCAAGCAAGAAGCACACACTTATCATCATTTGATAACATGTTTAATGACAGATTGACGGGAGATTTGCAAATGTGAACTGGCATCAGTGTTGCTAGCTTCGGCTTCTGCCGCCGCTGCTGCTATGCCAGCATATTTATGTGCATAATCTGATTTCTCAGCCACACTGTTAGTACATTTTTAATATTAACTATGCACGAACAGACAGCCGAACTTAAGTCGCGCTGATGGTTGGAGTTCATTAGATTGAAAAAGATGGGCACGTGTGACTGAGATGGAGGTGGCAGTCCGGCGTCCAAGAAGCAACGCTTAACAGACACGCTCCGTTTTCGACAAGCCCGAGTTACACATTTCACGTTGTCGGAGGTGGCAAGGCTCTTAAGGATGAAGAAGTGAAAAGAGGAGGAGGAGGAGGAGGAAGAGGAAGAGAAGGAGGAGGAGGAGGAGGAGGAGGAGGAGGAGGAGGAGGAGGAACGCGTCTGGGCATTCAGTCGGGAGCTGGACACAGAGCCAGATGCGTTCTTTCCACCGTGACCTTTCACCCCGAACCCACCACCTCTCTGCGCTCAAGCCCCTTGTGCTTCCTCTGGGGAGGCGGACGTGGACTCCGATTCACGCATCGTGAGCCCAGATCACAGGCAGCTGCTCACAAAAACCTTCTCTAGACGAGATTTGCTCTAGATCAGGGCTTAGGCAAACCATGGCCCATGGCCTAAATCTAGCCTACTACCTGCTTTTTTTTTCTTTTAGAGCCTGCAAACTATGAATGGTTTTTATATTTTCAAATGGCTGAAAAGAATTAAAAAAAAATCTTTTATGACACGTGAAAAATGGCATGAAATTCATATTTCAGTGTCCATCAGTAGAGTTTTATTGGAACGTAGCCACTCTCATTCATTTACATATCACCTACAACTGCTCTTATGCTACGAAGGCAAATTGAGTATTTGTGCTAGAGACCGTGTGCCCGTAACCCTGGAAATATTTACTGTTTGACTTCTCATAGAAAATGCTTGATGTCTCCTGACAGATTTTTCAGGGATGAGTCCTTAATGAAATGATGTAAGTTCAGATTTAAATGAGGAGAATGGATAATATTGGGGTCAGGAAGACTGTATTTGAAGTCCCCAAGGTAGATTAAACACTTATGACATGAGTTTTGAATTATGACTTTAAATCTGGCCGTTTCGTGCGGGGAGAACGGGCACAGGGTACTACATCGAGATGAGGAAGTCTAGAGGTGACTCCTGCACCTGTCCTTGAAGGAGTTAGGGTGAGCTTCGACGACCGGAAACGGAAGTGGAAGGGGTGACGTGGGAAAAGCATTATGGAGGTCCAGTCAGGAAAACTGAGTGACTGGAGGGTTCATGGACCCTCGACTGGGGCAGCAGGACAATAGTGGGGCCACTGACTGTCAGAAGAACTGGCAGATGTCAGAAGAGTGATAAGCTGGTCTCGGTCAAGTTTGAACATGATGAATGGGGTTCAGGGTCATTTCTCTCCTGAAAACACACTGATATCACAACCTCTCTGGGCAGAAACATCCCAGCCCAAGTGGTAGAGTGCTGACTGCACCCACCGCTTCCAGGAGCGTGTGGGTGACTCAGGTGAAAGAGACCATCCACCCTCCCACCCACACACGGGCATTGCTTCAAGGGTACATGATCCCACAGGCCATTTCAACTCAGTCTCCAAATTTGATCGGCACTCTTGAGAAACAGGCAGTCCTTCCACTGAAACTCTGAAGCTGGCGTTGGCTATAACCCAGGAGCTGGCCCAGGCAATCTTGCCTTTTGCCTTAAAATTAAGACAATGCAGAGGAAATCTGAGTTGAAAGGTGGGAAAAGACCAGCTCCGATGACACATATCCTTTGGAGCTAGGATTCATCTGTGTATGACACCAATGCTATCCTCGGATGAGTGGATGAACTCCCTGTTGTGCTGAATTCAGTTTGGCTTGGTTTGCAGTCAATTTATCAAAGAGATTTTGATAAACACAATTTAGAGTTAACATGCTGAACAGCTTAACTACTGCTTCCAAAAGAATTTTACGGCTCATCTTTTTAGAGTTAAGGAAGGTAGTAAGCTCTGTCAAGAGGAGGACATATTCCCTTGACTACTACCAATCAAGGCTCTTCAGATGGGTAACTCCATCTGATACAGTAGAAACCACTGAGCTGCTATGGTCTGTTCCTTTAAGGGATCTCAGTGGGGTCATGCAAACTTCCAGGCCACCTCCTACTTTTTTGTTCTTCCTCCTAGATTTTTGTTCTTCCCTCCTGTTTCCTCTGTATTTCATCTTCACACAGGACAGTGTGTCACATGGGTCAAAGACTAAATGAAAGCAAATAAAAGCGAACTTTTTAAAACCCTTACAACGCGCCAGGTACTGTGCTTAAAGCGGCAGTTTTCAAAGCGTGGTCCCTGGACCAGCATCATGGTCTCATCTGGGAACTTGTTAGAAATTCGCATGCTCTGGCCGCGCCCAGGATCTCCTGAATCGGACACTCTGGGAAGAAGGCTCCGCCTCCTGGGTTTCAACAAGCCCTTCAGAAGGCTCTGATGCGCACTCAGGTCTAAGAACCATCGGCTGAAAGCATTATCTACATTACGTCTTTGAACCCTTTTCACCGACCCCTGCGGTATGGCAGTCCTCCCCATTCTGTAGACGAAAAACCGTGTCTTAGAGAGGCTAGGACATTTGCTCTCACTGCCAGGGAGCAGTGGAACTTGGATTCAAGCCCAGGCAGCCTGTCCCACAAAGCTCTCTAGTGCTTTGCAGCAAGGGAGGACACAGCCACCGTAGCCCCCGTGTCCCCAAGCCCAGTGCCTGGCTTACATCCTAGCCAGCTGGAAGAGACGCTGCTTCAGCCTGACACAGCCTGCTTGCTGCCTTTCTGCTGACTCCTCCTGAGCTGTAGGGACACATTTCTCAACCTCCAAGGAACTTTCCACTTAAAAAAAAATTTCCAAGAAAATGAAAGGCAGTCACAGAGCAAATCCCAGCTTCAGACAAACCACCGCTCAGGTCCACGGGGGCCCCCGGGGACTGCTTGGCCCAGTGAGGATTTCATGACCCTCTGCCTCCCAATGTCCTCACTTGGAAGCCACCTCCCTGCTTTTGGGTCTTTTTTTTTTCCCCATGTACTGCATTAATACCACGTGGTTACAGATGCCACTTCGCTCGCCGCGACTTACAAGCGATCGCTAATGTTCAGTTATCATTCCCCATTTCAGATGTGAAAATAATGGCTCATCACGCTCACCACAAGGGCCTCTCTACGAGGATATATAATTTAAAAGTTAACACGAGGACAGAGGAGACTCTGCAGTTTTGAACTAGGAACTTGGAGACTCTGAGGTTAAACCATGATGAGGTGAGCTCAAGGGATGAGAGGAGTGATTAAGCGAACGTCTGTTCCACGCTCCCACGACTCCAGAGCTTTCTAGCCTCTTCTGGTTCACATGCGCGTGTCAAAGTGCAGGCCACGAATGGTGGTGCTATCATGCGAGGGCATTTTCCCTGTTGTTAGGAACGGTCTCTAGCTCCTGACACAGACCTTGCCCATGTGAACCACGCTGTCAGAAAGCAAGCAAAGCAGGAAAAAAAAAAAAAATCAATGCTTGATCTCCAGAAGGGGCCAAACGGACCTGAACGGCAAGACCAAAACGGACTTACGAACCTTCTCTAGGGCACACGCCTGGCTGTGTCACAGCATCACCGGTTCTGGGCAGAGATGGACCCAGAACGCCTGGGACAGTAGCGTATGAAGCATGCCCCTCTCTGGGGAAGGAGACGGTGACAATGACATAAGTTTAGAAAAGAAAAAGGAAGGCAGGGAAGGTGAAAGTGAGCCGACGCAGGAAGGGAAGGCAGGGTAATGTTTTTGCGAGCGTGACACTCGAGATCCTTTGGTGCCCGTGTAGAGTCAACCATCCGTGGCCTTGTGACCAAGTCGTTTCCTAGTCTGTTCCAGCATCAAGTGGTTACAATTATGGATTGCAAATTTATTGACATTTGACATCTACATCAGCCTTCCTCTGATCAAGAACTCTCTGCCGCCAAACTAAATAATTAGGGAAGATTTCAGCAGTCACGGGGATGCCAAAAAGGTCGTTAAATCATCTTGGAAAAACAATGTGTTCCTCCATCCGTCTTGCCAGTAAATCTTCTGCTGAAGCCGGGACCACCTAGTGTTGGTGCTCGGAGGAGGGGGTGCTGAATTACAGGAGAGAGAGAGAGAGAGAGAGAGAGAGAGAGAGAGAGAGAGAGAGAGAGAGAGAGAGAGAGAGAGAGAGAGAGAGAGAG